>VYZW01040865.1:7150-66324 GCA_013401315.1 Balaeniceps rex | reverse complement strand
GTTGATAACACAGGGATGTTTTAGTTACTGCTGAACAGTACTTGCACAGAGCCAAGGCCTTTTCCTGCCCCTCACACCACCCCGCCAGCGAGGAGGCTGGGCTGGGGGTGCACAAGACACTGGGAGGGGACAGAGCTGGGACCGATATTCAGTGCGATTAAACGGGATATTCCGTACCATATGATGTCATCCTCAGTATATAAACTAGGGGAAAAGCTGGCCGGGGGTCTGCTGCTCAGGAACTGGCTGGGCATTGGTCAGTGGGTGGTGAGCAATTGCACTGTGCATCACTTGTTTTGTATGTTCTTTTATCATATTATTATTTTCCCTTTCTTTTCTGTCCTATTAAATTGTCTTTATCTCAACCTACGAGTTTTACCTTTTTTTTTTTTTCCGATTCTCTCCCCCATCCCACACAGGGGAGCGAGCAAACGGCTGCGTGGTGTTTAGCTGCCTGCCGGGTTAAATCACAACACTGATCAAAGAAGAAATATTTCTTTCCTATCCCCCCCAAAAGCACAAACTAAAAATCCAAACGACTTAGTCTAGTTTCAACTCAACAAATAGAGAAAGGTCCCCTCCTATTACCCAGGGGAAGTTGGGGTTGTTGTTCATTTTATGCAAAAAGCTACTCGGCCATTCCAGTGAGGGAAGGAGTATAAAAGACTGGATTTATTTGTCTACAACACACTTGACTCCTACTTCCACGTATCTCCTCCCAGACCCAATTCTCCCTTCCTGTTCTCCTTCAGATCCATCTCACTCATTGAACCTCCAACACCCTTTGCACTCAAGCTCTGCATCCTCACCCTGTCCCAGCTTCCCGGCCATTTGATGATTTCATATTCCCTACCCACCCTCCTTGATTCAATGTATTTGCTCAGGCAGTTTCACTTTTCACCACCTTTCTCCTTGACCCTATCCCCATCTTTCATCCTCTTGATTTTAATGCCAAACTGTTCTCACCTTCCCCTAGTTTTTCAGTCAGTCCCAGTCCCATACCTGCTGTGTTTCCCTCTGCAGCTCCCAGGCTTGACAGCCTTTCCTAGCCAATTCCAATCTCCATCCTTAAAAGTCCAGTACGGTGTTGCATTATCCTCACTCTAGTCCTGGCTAGCCTGCCACCCAGTTTCTGGCTGCGGCTGCTATACAGTTACAACTTCTCCTGGAAATTAAAGTAAAATGTCAGTACAAAATGCTCACAAGTTTTTAAACTACTTTCCTCTTAAGATGTATTTTGGCAGAATGAAAACATTTGTAACCTTAATTTTGTATTAACAGTACATTTTGGTGCAGATTTAAATGTATTCCTAAACAATCATCTACATAAAAGATGAAAATACACTATTTCCAGTGTTTTTACTAGGAAGTTACTAGGGGTAGGAATCATTGGCACTTAGAAAGGAAAGTACAAGTCATTTAAAACCTCAAAATGATTTACAATAATTTTGTCTCTGTGTAAATCGTTTTCTATTATTATTTGTTTTGAAGTTTTCTATGTCATGAATTTGTATTGTTACACAATGTTACAGCATTGTAATAGCAGCCATTGTAATGCACAGTTGTTTGATATGCTGGATTGCCTATTACACCACACAGTGCACATATCGTTTGTATTATTTATACTCTCTGTCAATATATAGGCAAAAAATGCACCAGCCAAAACTAGCAGCCATATAGTACACTAATCTTTAGAGACTGGCACCTACTGGAAATACAGCTAAGAAGTTGTGTAACACTAGTAGACACAGCTTTTTCTTCTCTTTCATTTTAATTGGGTCTTTCAATCATGTATTTTGCCTTTTGCAGTTCTCTAAAATACTTCACATATATGAGACATTATGGCTCCACTGTTTAAAGAAAACTCTTAAACATGTTTACTTTTAAGCACCTCTCAAGCTCCATGGACTTCAATGGAATTACATACTCTTAAATTTACACACGTGCTAAAGTGTCTCCCTGAAGATTGATCCTTAAGGGAAGTCCCCCTGTTTAAATAATAAGGGAAGAGTACACGTGCCACATGAAAAACTTCTTTATTTCCTGGGTTCTTTAGGAAAGCTTAAAAGACACAGCTACTTTAAAATGCAAAATTATCAGTCCTGTCAAAGGTACTTCTTTTCACACTTTGAGCATCACATATGTGCAGGGGATTCAGAACAATCTATTTTGGAGACAAACTGGATCGAGTGTGCCCTCAGCAAGTTTGCAGATGACGCTAAGCTGGGAGGAAGTGTTGATCTGCTTGAGGGTAGGAAGGCTCTGCAGAGGGACCTGGACAGGCTGGACCAATGGGCTGTGACCAATTGTATGAGGTTCAACAAGGCCAAGTGTCAGGTCCTGCACTTAGGCCACAACAACCCCATGCAACGCTACAGGCTTGGGGATGAGTGGCTGGAAAGCTGCTTGGCAGAGAGGGATCTGGGGGTGCTGGTTGACAGCCGACTGAATATGAGCCAGCAGTGTGCCCAGGTGGCCAAGAAGGCCAACGGCATCCTGGCTTGTATCAGGAATAGTGTGACCAGCAGGACCAGGGAAGTCATCCTTCCCCTGTACTCGGCACTGGTGAGGCCGCACCTCGAGTACTGTCTTCAGTTTTGGGCCCCTCAGTACAAGAAGGACATCAAGTTGCTGGAGCGTGTCCAAAGAAGGGCAACGAAGCTGGTGAAGGGTCTGGAGAGCAAGTCTTATGAGGAGCGGCTGAGGGATCTGGGGTTGTTTAGTCTGGAGAAGAGGAGGCTGAGGGGAGACCTTATCGCCCTCTACAACTACCTGAAAGGAGGTGGTAGTGAGATGGGTGTGGGACTCTTCTCCCAAGTAGCTACTAATAGGACAAGAGGCAAAGGCCTCAAGTTGTGCCAGGGGAGGTTTAGATTAGATATTAGGAAAAACTTCTTCACGGAGAGGGTTGTCAAGTATTGGAACAGGCTACCCAGGGAAGTGGTCGAGTCCCCATCCCTGGAGGTATTTAAAAGACGGGTAGACGAGGCACTTAGGGACATGGTTTAGTCGTGGACAGGTATGGTTGGACTCGATGATCTTAAAGGTCTTTTCCAACCAAATGATTCTATGATTCTATTCTATGATTTTTTTCTAATGTCTCATAACCCAAGAGCAGTAAATATGTTTTGGTTTCTATTTTTCCTCCAACCTTTTTTTTTTCTTTTTTTTTTTTTAAATTTACACTGTTTCAATGAAAAGTTTCCCCCAAAAGGAATTTCAAGGACAGAGCTCTAAAAGAGTGAAAATAAGCCTACAATAGCTCAGAGAATAAGATTCAGGACTCCTGGATTTTGCTTCTCTTTTTGGATTAGCACTAATTTTTAGGAGGCTTGATGAGTTTGACTCATCCTCCACCTTTGTGGTTCCTCCCCTGCAAAGACTTACCAAGCACTTAGTTTCACTGGTACATGCTTGCTTTTATATATGGACTTCTGGCTCTAATTCCCTATGTATCATCCAGGATTCTCTTATTGTAATCTCATTTGTACTACCTATTATTAACATACATACAGTGCTGGAACTTATCTCTCATCCTTCTAATGAGGTCCCTCAGAACATGAAAGACTAAATAACATTACATAAAATAGCGCTAATTCTTTCTTTTCCATGGTCTAGTGAGTTTCTTCTGGTGGAAAGAGTGTTACACAAAAAACCTGTTAAGAGCACCCTATAATGACATCCCGAAGCTCCACTCCTATTCCTATCTTGTTTGGTTATTTGTTTTATTTAAATAGCCTTTTAAATATGTTTAATATTTTAATATCCTTTTTTTACATATATAAAAAAATCAAGTCCATGGCCTTTTAAAGACTGGAAGATAAAAATTTCTTTAATTGCCTGATACACAGCTAAGAACAGTTCCAGGTACATAAGATGCATTGTAGCTGTAACCAAAGTCTCAATTTTTTCTTATCAGCTTTGAAGGGCTTGTACACAACAGTTCATTATCTTAAGGTGGAAACAGGACTTGAAATATTACACCAAAAAAGCAGTCTTCCTATTATACTGACACTATAAAAATCTGAAACAGAAACATAGGTAGCTTTTTAAACAGCCGTACTCTATTTTATATTATGTTTTAATTTTGCGTGACTCGCGTGCTTAATATTGGATAATTATATTCTCATTTGTTTTGATGTATGGGATGATAAAGGACAAAACCAATGAAAATAGCACTACATGTTTACACAGTCACAGACCTCCCCTTGTCAAGAGAACTTCAGCTTCTTATTGACTTCTCTAAGTTTATGCCTTTTCTTCTTCCATTTCTCAGGACAGTATTACACTATTTTTCTTAAACAGATACTATCAGTTTGGAGTGCACTAAAGGGTTAACTGAAACAGAAACTGAGTCCTAGCACCAGATAGGGAATAGGGTACAACAGATAACTGTGAGGTTATTGTACAGCCTTGCCAAAGACTAGAAATTATATGATACAACAAGGAGTATCTGTGATTTTTAGAAAAAATATGATCAAATGTCATAATGTATTTCAGAGATATGCTGTGAAATTTAATTATAAGAATATGCCTAAGGCATTGGGTGAAAGGACTGGTGGACAAGTAAAAAGAAGAGGGAGTTTATTCTCTGTAATGATAATACAAGATTTTGAAATTTACCGTACCTGCTTGAGTTAGTTTGCATTGACAAGACATGTTTCAAGTGGGCTTTTGCAAGATTTTCTGCAGTATAGGGAAGAGCAACTGTTCTGGGGAATATTTCTTCCTAAAGTTACAGTACAATAAAATTATTAAACTCATTTTAGCTCTCCTGGTTCTTCACACATGACTAAGTTATCATAACAACCTTTTCCATCTTTTTGAAGCATTGTATTGTACTGTGGAAGGAACTGGATAGCCTGTGGGCTTCAACCTAATGGAGACTACTGTAAAATCCTTTATTTCCTAGTACTTCTGTGTTGATAGATTCATTAAAGCGGCCAAGGAGAAACAACCAGCACAAGCTCTAATTGGTTCCCAAATAAGATCCCTACTACTACAGTGATTTACTCAGAGCTCCTGTTATAGAAGAACTTCAGCAAGCTGATTTGCCCCAACACTCACACATGCGGGAAAATAAACCCCTGCAGGCTTACATTAGGGAGGGGAAAAAAAAAGGCTCACTGTTTTCCACCACCCATTAAGCTCACATTGGCCTCATTTTGCAGTGCTGTTTTTGTAAAGGATGTCTTTTTATGCACTGATGCAGTATCTAGCCCATGCTGACACTGCCTTGAAAGGCTCTGTGAGCTACTCTACTTGACAGAACTAAAAGACTAATATTATTTATTTCATTTCTTTGCTCAGTGGGGTTAATCTCATGAGATATGAATCTCTTCTTCATGAAGGCCCTGGGGATAGCAGTCAGAGTGAAACTCAGCCATAGTTTAGTACAACGCAAACAGCACAGACCACAGTACTTGGGCTCCAACAGCAAAAAGCAGACCAAAATGTCATGTATGATGCCCAATATAATAATTTATTTGGTACCATATTCTGTAGACTGGTTACTTTCAAAATACATCTGCTTCTTCCTTGTAAAAGCACAAGAGTAAGACTGTCTTGAAATGGCATTGATGCTTCACAAGCCTCATTTGTGAAAGTCAGCTGAGGAACAGTCTCAGAAATGAAAGCATTATTCTGAGGTCTGACCCTAACAAGGTAATGAAGTGTTCTGCCATATTCCATCTTTCTTAACAAGTACTCCCAAATCTCAAAACCCACTTTCTGGAGAACTAGTCTCCTGAGAGCAGAAAAGGGAAAGAGAAGATGGGGTGGCAGACAGTATATTTTAAAGTGACAGCAAAGAAGATTAATTAAGTTCTTGTCAGTCTTACGAGACTACCAAGTTTTGGGTTTTTTTAAAGAAATGAAAGCTTCCTATTTTCCCAACATTCTTTGTAAGTCACACACTCTGTAGACTATACTTTAATGTACCACATTTTTAGGTCATTTTTCTTCATTTCTCCTCCTCCTCAAGTTTGCATCTCATAAGGCATCTCAATGTGAAAACTGCAGTTGCTATTAGGAATAGTGCTTAATATTAGTGCTGCTCATTAGTTTCCTAATGCTTAGAAACTTATGTAACACAATTCACGTTCAAGCCTTCTAAAGAAGCCCTGACTACTCATTACTGAGTATCTACAATCCCAGCTGAGAATAAAAGGATTCACAGGTATTTACCACTTCTGAAAATCAGTCCTAGTATGCCTTTGACTACATACCCAGATGTGGGCACCCCAATTAGAGGCTATTTTTAAAAAATCCTTTAAAAATGCCCATATACCTGCTTTCACGTCACAAAGAAGGTGGTGTTAGAGCCAGAACTAGAAGTTCCTGGCTCCCAAACACACTCTGACCACACATCTCTTGTGATAGAGAAGAGAGCCAGTAGTGAGGGTGCAAAGGAACGACGTGGCAATAGGTAGTTCCTTGTGATCAAACACTGCCTGCCAAGCCTCACTCTCTTTGCGAGTACTGCAAAGCCATTTTCATGGGGCCCAGCTGCTTTAAAGGAGTCCAGTGATCCTTGGTGCACGAGAAGAATTTGTCAGGCAGCACCAGTTCTTCATATATGATTTGTATGTCTTAGTTGCTGATAAAATTCCCTCTTCAGTCTTACAGTGAGTCTTGGGAGCTTTAGCAAAAGCCCCACATCCCTGCAGATAGGTGATAACATCAAAATCTCATCTTTTGTTTTTGAATTCTAAAGAAAGCGTCAGGCATTTGTGGTTACAGAGAGGAGCTTGATCCCCCAGCAGCTCAAAACCCACCAAAACAAACAAGTAGTAGAAGGTTAATGAGAATGTGCAAATTTAGCATGTGCTAACATTGCATGATTCTGGCAAATCTTATGTTCTGTGGGGACTCACAATAAGTTGTGCATGCTAAGTCCTGGGCACTACTACTAAAAGTGTACGAGTGGTGTTAAAACACAAGCCACAATCTACGCAACTAAAGTGGAGAACATCAGTTGGGTCTAACAATGGACTGTGGAGCACAGAGCACAGATCTCAAGACAGAGGCAGAGAAGAAGCACCACCTGAAACCTCAGCAACAAAGAACTACAGGAGAGGTTGCCAGCCTGTTTCCCCTGGGCTACAAGGTTTTCAAGCACAGCTCCCATGCTGGCACTGTCCCACATCCAACAGAGGGGCTGCGCTTATGTAGGATAAATCCCCACTGTGAGAGGGAGTAATTTATCAGGTGCTACTGAAGTTGACATTACACACTTCATTACACCTTGAAGTTACACCCTTCAGCCTAGCCCTGACCCACAATGGACAGCTAGCATTCCTGGGAGCCACTGTCATTTCCCACCTGCAAAAAGCACACAGTGCCCTTCTCCCTTGGTTCACTGAAGAACAAGCTGGCTGTCTGGCAGTCCTGAATTTTGGTATGTAGCTCAGAGGGCCAGGAAGATTGGTCACGC
This sequence comes from Balaeniceps rex, assembly GCA_013401315.1. Classification (NCBI taxonomy): domain Eukaryota; kingdom Metazoa; phylum Chordata; class Aves; order Pelecaniformes; family Balaenicipitidae; genus Balaeniceps; species Balaeniceps rex. Next base: position 58,889 of record VYZW01040865.1, on the reverse strand, counting down.
CACATCTGCAATATTAAGATTCTTGGTTATGAGAACCACAAGATCACTTGTAGAGCCTTTACAGGTAAAGGGCCGCCCGCACAAACCATGCAGTGAACACACTGTGGTGCCGTGCCCAGTTCTGCAGACATGAGACACGGTTCGAGTGGCACGAAGGCTTCTCCTGACAAACCGTTCCTGTAACTTCCTGCTACAGAAGAACAACAGGGAGAAAAAAAAAAACAAACACCATCATCAACAAGATTTTCCAACTGTGACTTTCACACACTGGCAAGAGTTCTTCATAGCCCTGCTTTGAGAAACAAGCAATCTGACATATTCTGACACCGACATCACTTCTAGGCCAGAGCCCAAGTCAGACAGGAATGCGAAGGAACAAATGCACAGCTGTATCATTGTCATGTTGCTAATATTCAAATATAACCATGTGAGGACATGATTTTTCCAGGCCTCACATACATATGACTTAAGAAAGATCCTCAAGGGGCATAGTACGCTGTGTTACAAATTCCTCATAGATGACACATAATTACCTCTATTTTGGAAAGGATTAGAAGAAACACTGGAGGGGAGTCCAAAATACACCAGTGACATTCCTTAAACACCATACTAACAATTTAATTTCAATTGCATGGGTGAGAAAAGATGTTGTGTAAACAAAATGGCAAACTACTCCAATGTCGAGCCAACAAGAAGCTACGCGCGTCTGCAGTGTTATAGAGTCAGTGTTCTCCAACTTGAACTTACTGCATAAAACCAAAAAAATCCAAACATTTTCCCTAAAAATTATTTGTATGGTTTCTTTTAAAGAGAAGCAAATAAAATCCTGCATCCATTATTCTTCATTTGTAGGTCCTCTTTAAGCTAGCAGAACATTCTCTACACAAGGAGATAAATATTACTATTACAAGAATGTTGTCTGAGTGTAAATGGGGCTTATAATGGTCCAGTCAAAAGGAAGCCACATCAAACTCAGCACCCAAAGAATGAGGCCTCTCTACACTACAGACTGGATCCTTAACTTAAGACATTTCTCTCTCAAGCCAATGGAGCTTTGAAAATTTACACTACCTGAGGATCTGACTCATAACATTTTATCAAGGGATGAACAAATCAGTGACACGATCTGCTTTAAACAGGATTTATGAACACCCACAATGTTCCATGCCCAGTGTAACCACATGTTATCTCTGCTGAACGTAATTCAAAACGAGGGTTTACCTGCTTGAGGCATTTTGCTTTAAATTTCTGTCTTTTTAGACCTGTGCTGTGTGCTCTTCCCTTTGTTGCTGTCCTCCTATTCTCCTCTAGTTTCCTTGTAGAATCTCTCCAGATAAACTGAAAGCAAGCAGATGTGGGTGGGGTAATGTAATTTGGGAGCTCCTCCCAACTACTGGAAACGCAACTTCAGTTTTAGCAAGGAACATTTCCAAATCAGCTTTCATCTCAGTTGAAAAACAAATGAGGATACCTGATCTTCCCCCCCCCAACACCTTCAGCCAATCATTTCAAGAAGAGTATAACTTACTTTAGTCTAGGAGCCTCAAATTGTTTCAAACAGTGCCACAATTGGATGAAAAGCTTACATTGCAAGGGCATGCAATGTTCACTCTCTCCTGTTTCTTAAAAACTTTAAGGCATAGGGGCCTGACAGATAATAGAGGTCTACCACATACATAATACACATCTCATATCGTATGCTCACTCTTAGCTTTGGATTTTTGCAAAGTTGCCTAACATTCAGATGCCAATTAGGAAACTAGAATCCAGTCCTCACACAGAGATTAAGTAATTCAGCACAGTGTCTTTGCAAGCTGTAATTAAAAGTAGTTAGCTTCATTACAGAGAGAGCAAAAGTAAAGAGGCAGAGCCCTATTTTTGGTATTGTTTTCCTATAAAATATACTGTACACTACAACTAACCCATTCACTGCTCTCCAGCTGCATTCAGTTAAAATTAATCAGAACAAACCAAATCTAAGCATTAAGGCTAGCAAATCAGAGAAAACACAAGGTTAAGGAAATCCTAGAAATATTAACTTCCACAATATTACCTGGATGTCTAATTAGCCAATTCATTTCAAATTATTGCTGCCAAATTTAAAATTATTATTAACAACACTAACAAGGCCGACTCAGGTTCATTGCATATATATGCGCAGAGCAGTACATGTTCCTTCCCTGAAAGGACTCACAGTTTAAATACCCTTGCATAGGATGGAGGCAAAGATGTTAAGCACAACAAAGGGACTAATGTGAGGGCAAAACCAGTTTTACAGCTATTTTAAAATACCCAAGTATCTGCACTATTACCAACTGTGGGCTATAAGAAGAATAAAATACAGTTATTCACCACAGACTTGTTAGGAGATTGATATCTAGGCATTCACTGTGAGACAATAAGTGTATTTAACAGTAGCTATTGTATTAATACAAGGGTAATATAATTAACGTAACATTTGTATCCCCCCCCATGCTGCTCCCAACCCAGTATCAGGTAACTTAATGCACTGTCTCCACCCATTGCACTGATGACACAGAAACTGAAGCAGATGACTATTGACATTTGGCAGGAAGCTGCACTTGCAAATATCAACTTAGATTCATCTATGGTTAGTTACCTTTTTGTCAAACAGTATGATGTCATAGTATCTGAAGTACAAAATGTTCCCTCATGTCATACGGCATCTTAATTATCGTCCTAAGAACACGCACACAAAGGTTTCTTTTCATTCTGTCCCGATCCTCTGTGCAAAAATAATATGAAAGCATGTAACACATTTAAGTCTTGCAAATACATTATCTGCAACTTACACTTTGGGATACCACTGAAATGTAAAAGAAAATATATCCAGATGAGCCAGTCTCCATATATACGACAGTACATTACTGACTGTCTAGCAGAAGGAAAACCCACTCTTAAAAGACATGTTTTCAAATTCTTGAAGTGACTTCAGTGCATAAAATTTACCTTTGTTAATATCTCTGCATACTTAGAATATTCTAAAAGGAACATACACATTTGTTTCATATTTTAAGTGATATGTCTAGGAACATCTTTAGACGTGAGAAACACTGAATCCTTATCAGAGCCACTTTTGACCCATCCTTTGTTAATCTGGGGACCTTGTGAACAACTGTTTTTGTGTTCTTCATTCCCACAGGCATCTTTCATGTGCAGATTAGAAGTCAAGGGCCAGTGAGTACCTTACACCTTCTCTCAGTACAGAGTCTTGCATAACGTGATCTTGGTCTTGACAGACCGTTATTAAGCACTATAAAGCACTGCTACTACTATTAAAATGGAATATACTGGAGGAAACAGTAAGGATGAATGAACGAATGAATGAATAGCAGCATTATGACGGTTATACATCTGATGGTTCCAGATAGAGATATTGCAAAAACTCTGTTCCACATTAAATCAAGTAATAGATTTTAAGCAGAAAATAGTCTAGTCTAACACAGTGCATGTTACAGGCCGCAGAACCACACCCAGTAACTCAGGCATCACACACATGGGTATCAGAATGAAATAAGAAAAGGATGGGTAGTCTCATCGCTTAAATTAAGTCAAGATAGCAGGAAGTTTTACATTCTAGTCTTGGTCTTTCCACTGACTTGAGAAAGTAGTATAATCAGTTTGCCTGAGTGTCACTATTTAAAAAGTTGGAGTACTTACCTATCCCACAAGGATACTGTCAGGTTTAATGAATTATGTCTGTAAAATCCTTTCTAAATGAAAAGTGGCAAGCATGATTCATTAACTAAGTCTAAAACACCACTGCAGAATTAGAGACTGATCATTGTTTTATCAAGAGAATAACATTTCTAATAAAATACATTTCAAATGGGAAATTATAACAACCACCTTTTTGACTTACTTAGACTTTTTTGTGAGGAGCAAGGCAATAGACTTTTGAGAGTTGTAGGAGCAGAAGTGTAATCATGAACAAGAGATACAGGAACTCTTGCCCACTGACATTAATGTGGCACTAGCTAAACAGCATTGCATAAATCATGAGAATGGGGACTATGTATCTAGCACTGCTGTAGGACCAAGCTGAAAGAAAACTACTCCTCTACCTGTTAGATGTTACTTGCTTGTAGTCTGACTATGTGCAAGGATCTGTGTGAGTCACCTAGGTATAGCCACCCAGAACCGAGTGTGGCATTAGTAGCCCAAAACTACCTGTAAGGTGGCAACGTATGGCCTACAAAGGGCCTGATTTATGTCAGTATGACTCTACTGCTGTCATAGAATAATGAATCTAGGCAGAATCCAGGTTTCAGTTACGAATGACAGCTCTCGTTGACACACACCTCCTCTTGGGGTACAGGGGGTCCTCTTTTTTTGGTCCTCTTTTCCCTATGGTGGCAGCTGTGTTAGCTAAGGTACTCCTTGCAGGGAAATTACAATTCAGTTGGTGCTCACTAGGGCCAGGAATTCATCAGCACAGATATAAGAGTAGTCCAAAACATTCAGAAAAGACATGGATCAAATGAACGGTGAATTACACTGATTCAGCACATCTACTGGACAGTCCTGTGGCCCAACTCCTTCCTGGACAGCTCCACCTATTTGGCCTGTACTGGCAAGCTCCACACCCTCAGCACCAATAGCCAGAGTTTCAGAGGAGGAAATGAATCATGCCCTCGGAATGCAACTGAAATCCCACAGATCTAAGAAAATACTTATTCATCTGTATATGTATACGTGCATACCTTGTATATTGCCAATTACATTTCAATCAGATACCACATATGAATAAAAATACCCCAAATCTCGTGGAATTTAACATTAGGTGGCATTCCAAAGATACGGCACATGATTATAAACGAAACAAGCAGTACCATGTGACTTAAAATACCTTGACTGAATTTGGGCCCAATCCAGCACAAAATAACCACAGCTTTTCCAGGCTACACAGACATCAGGTTTGAACGGTCGCACTGTGGCAGCATGACACATAATTTGGAAATACCAACTTGTTATAGGAAGACAGTAAGGGATTGTCTAGACTGGGTCAAAATGCTCTGCAAAAACAGTTTAGCTAAAATTAATACAGCGTAAGAAAGGGTGGGCGAAGTTTGATTTGTGAGTTGGCAAAGACAAGCCCATGGGAGATCCCCTTAATTTAATTATTACTAATTTGTTTACATTTGTGGGTAAAGTCCCCACTTCTGGGTCACGTCACCTCTCCGCCTCTTTGTTTCCCAGCTTCCTCCTTTTCTACCACATCGACTTAAGACTGTCAGGCATGAGAGCTACCTACACAGGCCCGGCCAAGCAGCATGGCTCATCTGCAAGCAAAAAGGGTGGGACAGCCACAACACTGAACTTTCTGGAACAGCCAAGCAGCTCAGGCACAAGCTCAGACATCTTTTTAAAGCAGCGGCGATGCTCAAGGCCTGAATTTAGCTGCAGGCTCTGACACAGGCGCCTATCTCACTTGCTAACACAAGGGTTTCAGTGTGCCAGGTGCCCCCCTGGCAGGGGAGTCCCCCTCAGGCAGGGGCAGAGCTGAAGTGAGCAGATTATGCCATGAACAACAGTCCTTGCCCATGCTGCTACTAAACAAAAAGGCACTGCAGGAAACGTCGTTATTTGGAAATAAGGTGACAGGTGTATTGTGCTGCAGATCCCAGGGCAGCCCAACCATGTCTTCGCTAGTGTTTGCGACAGTTCCCACCAGAGGCAGCTGGTAGCAACCTACCTTCAAATATCCTCTAGCTGGATGGTTATGTTAAAGACATGGAGGAGATTTGAAGCCACCAAAGAACATCGCCTGGATCATCATCATGCCCCTTTCCTGTATGCGTCCTTTCCTGGAGAGGTAGAGGTGTGCACTTTCTTCTAACCTCTTCTTCAGCCTCCTGCTTACGGTTAGTTACCGCATGTCATGAAGAGCTGAGTGTGGCCTCCTCCTCCAGCTCAACTTTCACCCTGATTTAAAAACATTTTATGTGACTATATAACCAAATCTAGCCCAAAATCAGAGTCTGGGGCCTCTCCCTGTCCATATGCTAAAGTGCATGTAGCAGGACAAAGAAGCCATAGGAACAGAGTCCGTCATCCTGCAAGTCCTTACATGAAATTTGCACCATATTTGATCAGGCAATTAACAGCTGCTCATTTCCATTACATTTCTTCCACTTGCAGTGCTTCGCAATGGCAGCACTGCCCCTTCCGAGCTGCCTGAGGTGGTACCAGTATTTCCATTCTCATGCTGCTGCTGCCACCACTACTAAAACAGCGGAGCAGACCAGCATGTTTGGAGCCATAGTCCGTGTTGCCTGCTGTTACATCCTCACAGAGTCGACGTGACAGGTTGTAAAAAGCCTTTACAACCGGGTAGGCTGCACATAGCAGCCTGAATCGGAAAATGATTCCTGTAGAAAAGGTAAAGCACAGAAATTGCTTCCCAGGATGGCTTCTGGTATCACCTACACCGGGAAACGGGACGTTTCTCTGAGCAGCACGCTCCAGACAAATGGTGCGCAGGGCCATTTCCTAAAACAAGATACCAGGACACCGTGTGTAAGACCCTGTACGCTATGATCAGATCTATTCCCTCCTAGGCAAGGGTGCCACATGTTCCAGTGTATTCATTTGCAAAGACTTGACCGCTAAAAATACCTGGATTCTCATTTAACCTTACACGTCTAAAAAGGATAAATTGGGTCCCTTAAAAGGACTGAAATGTCAGACTAACTCCAAAGTTTAAAATATAAGAGATACAGGTTGCCTTACACCTTTCGGGTGTAATAATGATAAATTTGGTCCCTGAAAGGACTGAAACATCAGACTGACTCCAAAATATCAGAAATACAGGTTGCCTGAAGTCCAGCTTGAACCTCTAGCACCTAAAAAAACAAAAAACAGAAACCCAGCAACCAGGAAATCTTTTGAAACTCCTATTGAAGAAAAACAGTTAACAGCAGTTAGCAGCCCAGATGAACCACCCGAGGAGACAGGCAGAGACCTCACGCAGCCCCGGGAGCAGCCTTGGCCTCCCACAGCGGCCCCCGCCTCAGCCCCGCTCCCGCCCAGCCGTTACCGGCTCGCATCACCTGACCGCGCGCCGCTGTCGTCACACGCGCACGCGCGGCGACCGTTGAGCGGCAGGCGGCGGCGGTGGGGAGCAATGGCGCTGCTGGTTCGGGACCCGCTGGCTTCGCGGGCGCGGCCCTTGCCGCTGTCCCCCGGCGGCGGCTCGGTGCGCGGCCTCCTCCGCGATCGCTCTCGGGCTCTGGTGAGTGAAATGTGGTGATGGTGGGGAAACCGGTGGCGGTTGTGAGGTTGCGGCGTCCCCTCAGGCCTCGGGAAGGGAAGTCGGTGAGGGCGCCGAGCTCCCGGTGCCGGCGGCGGCTAGCAGGCCGCATGTCTGCCCTCGCCTCTTCCCTGCTCTCCGTGAGGCCTAGCTTTGTGGCCTCGGCGTGGTGGCGCGGCGGCTGACGGGCTGTCGCTGTGTCGCGGCTGTGGGCACGCTTCTTCTCGTTGCTGTCGCTTAGCTGAGCAGGAGGGTTTGCTTTAAGAGAGTCCTGTAGTCTCTTATATCTGTTTTATTTATATCTGTGGAAGATACCAATCTTAAATTCTTTACAGCCCGAAAAACGTGGGGTTTGTTTGTTTGGTTTTAATACAAAGCATTTGAACGCTTGGTGTAAGTTTTCCCATAGCACGGCTTTTCCCCGTTCATATTTACAAGCTGATATAGACTGTTTAATTATTCGGCAAACGGGAATTAAAACAAGCACCCTAGAGAATGTTTATGCTTTTAAGATTATCTGATTTTTCCTTCCCCTCTGTTCCTATATAGGAAGGAAGGAAACATTACTCCTTAATGATTTACTTTGTCGGAATGTTTCGGTTGATCTTATGATTTAATTTTCTGTGTTTAGAATATCCCCGAAGAAAGTTTATATGTGAAGTGTAATGGACGACTGGTCAGTGATGAAGATGTACTGCAGAATGGAGCTGTTTATAGTCTGGAACCAAGACTTTGTGGTGGAAAAGGAGGTTTGTTGCTTAACTACTTCTTATTGATTAGATTCTTTGGTTAAAAAACTTTTATTATACCGTAGTCTGTACTGGTAGCAGCAGGCCTAATCTATTAGCACATCTCTTTTAATGTGGATGACTGTGATAATGTCTGTGGGCTCAAACCAAAGTCTACGTGCAAAGCTGAAAATTTACCAGGGAAGCTGCAGTTCAGCTAACAACTTTGCTGGCTTAGCTCTTCTTTGCACCGCTGGTCAGCTTAGCTCTACTAGTAGAAATCTGTAACATGCATCAGAGTGACTTCAGAGGTGAAATTGTGTTTAAAAGCGCCTGGCTTCTTAGACTCCTAAGTTCATTTGTGGTCACTTAGGACAAATATGCCAGGTACAAATAGTCTGTGATTTGATTATGTTATATGACCTAATTGATTTTTCTTCTCTTATTTGAAAAAATATTTAAATGCCAAGATGCCAGTAGCCTAAGAACTAAAGAATTCAATCTAAACCAGGCTCCTTATATTGGCAAAATATTTTAACTGTGTTACGGAAGAGATGTAGTAATCATGCAAAATGATGTAGCCACCGATGATATGGGCATTCCCTAAAATGGAACATGATGGGTGAAGCTGGTTTAGCAGAGTATCTGAGTCTAATTGGAGTTTGCTTTTTGAATCCAGTTGTCAGAAGTTTCCAGCTATTGAGTTAAAATGCTGCATAATTGTGCAGCCTTGCATCAGGCTGCAGCTCAGCTTACTTTGCCTTCTTCGTAGTTTTAGACAGAACTGGAAATAAGTATCGTTGCTATAGCTTATGAGCCATTGTGTGTTTTTTAAGTGCCCTAAAAGTGGCACGTATGGTATAAGTTCACAGTATAGGATGCTGCTTCTTCAGCTATTGTCCATCAGCTTCAGTAACTCTGATGTGCCATTGGGGTCAGTTTAAAATTGTTCTTTAACAATTTTGTCTGATTTCTAAAGCGTTCCTTTTGTTTTGACTTCATAACTTAAAAGTGTAATAAAAACAGGCAAACAAATGCAGTTCAGAAATATTGAGACTTACTGTATGATCCCAAGGGGTTACAGATCATGCTGGCTTAGAAGAGAACGGAGCATTTTATTATCAGACCTAATTCAGCACCTGTGACCTTAGCAAATACCTTGGGTTTGATTTTTGGGAGCGTGCCTGGCTAGGTGTAACAGCTAGGTCCGCGTTCTTCAGAATATAAAATTCAATAGCATGTTTCCTGTGCTACAGAAATTCTCCTTGCCAACGGCAGCAATTGGTTTTGCTGGCTGAACACAATGCTTTTTCTGCCTCGTGATGCAGTAGGTTGTCTGGATTGGTTTGTAACAGTCCTTAAAGGTACTTTTGGGGCACTAAAAAGTATAGATTTGTTCAATTTCTAGATAAAAAACAGTGCTTGGCACTTTCAAATCGCTTGAAGGATTATATTAATATTATCCACATTGTGCTTCTTTTAGGTAGTTAAACAAGTGTCTTTCTCCATCTGGAGACAACATAAGGTGGGACTGAGTGAAAAATCAGCGGCCTTGCCTATGAATAATTAGTGGCTGAGGAGTGTATAGAAATCTATTTTGGGGGGCTCTCCAGCATAACATTGCACATCATGATCATCTTGATGAAGCGGCTAAGGCTATCTCCTAAAAAAGTTTTTTTCTGTTGGATTTTTAAAAGGGGACTTAAGTTTCGTGCGTCCAAAGGGGCTTAAGGGGGAGGTGTAACCTGGCTAAATTAGAAAGGACCCACAATGTTATCTTTAGACAAAAAAGGTTGCAAACCATTTTTCTGGGGGATCCAGAAATAGGCTTTCATGTTAGAAGTGCTGCACAGATTTTAGTAAATCTGGAGCCCGTCTGGTGTCATATCAGGAGTGCAAAAATGAGATGAGTGGTAAACGCTGGATACTTTTTTTCACTTAGTGTTTCAGCATTTCACCCAATGACAGTTCTCCAACATGTTGCAACTTTCAACTTATCCTTTATTGCAGTTCCATTGAGGGAGAGGGAAGTGTTGAATACACTGTATTAATTTTACAGAATGAATTCTTTTGTTATGTACTAGATCATCTCCGTTTGTTTCTGTTTAGCTAATTCTTGATTACTTTTTTCTCAGGGTTCGGATCTATGCTGCGAGCACTTGGTGCTCAGATTGAAAAGACAACAAATAGAGAGGCTTGCCGAGATCTCAGTGGAAGGAGACTTCGAGATGTCAATCACGAAAAAGCGTAAGGCATTTTCTTAGAAGGTACAATTATAAAATAAACTGGCCATGTAGTTTGCCGGTAACAAAAACGTTCAAATTACAAGCTGTTGTAGCAATGAAATTTTATTTTGAATACTAAAAATAGCAAAAGTGAAATCTTAAGCACAGATAGACTGGAAGCCAACAGGATTCTTCTGACTATAATTATATTACTGCAAAATAGAGGTGATTGTACTGCAGTCTGCATCTGAGAGACTGTTCTGCACCTCTTGGTTTTCTCATCTGGAATTCTCACAGTTCTTTTCTCTGAAGCTGCAAGACCATGATATTGGGTATATGTGACCTTACTCCTGTTTCTGGCTTCCAAAATAAACTTTACTCTCTTCTCTGTAGCAGAATCTCTGTATATTCCTTCAGTAATTCCCCTGGGTGGCGTTAGTTGTCTTTTCCCGTTGTCTCTCATCCTAGCAGGTGGTAGAAGCATTCAGTAATTGCAAAGCAACAAACTGATACTACGTTAAATGTTGGAAACGCTCTCATTTTCATGGTTCTATCGCCTGCAGGATGGCTGAATGGGTGAAGCAGCAAGCAGAGCGGGAAGCAGAAAAAGAGCAAAGGCGCTTGGAAAGGCTGCAGCGGAAACTTGCGGAGCCAAAGCACTTTTTCACAAATCCAGACTACCAGCAGCAGTGTCATGAAATGGCCGAGAGACTAGAAGATTCAGTCCTTAAAGGTATTGCAGTTTAACCTCACTTGCTCTCCTCAAAAAATAAAGCAAACTAAAAACCACTACAGCCTCACTTCAGTATGAAAATTAAAAAAAAAAAATTGCTGTCAATAACTCTTTCAATTGAATGAAATTTTAAATTCCAGTAAAATTTGTTGGAATTCATTTTTCCTTTTTGGCTACTGCTTCTCTTAAATTGCATTGAACAGCTTAACACAGATACTTCACACAGATGCTTCATCTTGCTGTGCTACAGCATCGTCTCATAATAAAAGTAAAATTCTGTGAAGGTAGTGTAACTAGAAATTGAATCCAACTACAAAATACCTTGTTTCACTTACTGTTCTTTGTAGTTATTTTATTTATCTGTGGATTGTTCCCTTGCTGGCAGCTTGATAGTGAAACTTGAGGCTGAATTGGATGTGGAACCTGAGAGTTCAGTTCAGGAATCCAATTTTAATTGACTCTGTGCCTTAGTAATGCCATGTAGGAAAGCTTTTGCTGCTACTGAGTAAATTTTGAAGCTTTGAGTCTACATGAATGTGCACCAATAGTGATTATTTTCAGTTAGTGTTTTAAGTTGCATCTGAAATGAAAAGATAAGTAGAATTTACAACATATATGAATTGTGTACTGATGAAGTAGACTTTTAACTTTGTTTTGAAGGATTGCAGGCTACTTCAAGCAAAATAGTGTCACCAGAAAGTGGCAATAGTCGGAAGCGTCCAGGTGAATCTGGAAAGAATGGAACAAAATCTCGAAAAAGAAAATGTTTTTGGTAAGCATTATGCCGTGTTTTTATACTCGAGTATTAAGCCAGGATGAAAGGTTAGGTATGTACAAGTAAGCAACACCTTATCTGAGATGTAGACTTAAATAGGAATAAATAAATCGAACCGATTAATCGGAGAACTGAAAGTAAATGTTGCTGCACTCATATAATTCTGCCCCACCTGGAGCAGACCAACTTTATTTGCAAAAATAGGCACACACCCCCCACCCCCCCTTCTAATATGGTTATATTCTACTATGTCCCATTATCCTTTTTTTCATTAATGAATTAAGTTTACAATGAACTTAAAAGAAAAAAAAAAGGATTTTGTTTTTCCTGGCATTTTTGACCTAATGTAATATGAAAGAGAAGCCTTAATGATTCCAGTGGTGTTTGGAGTGCCAATAGGTAGCACACATTTCTGTATTGGGAATGCTATAAAAGGTACCTGTTTTGGGGGGATATTGGGTCCTGTTCAAAATTAGCAGCTCTTCCATTTACTAAACTGCCCTAAATAGCCGCTAGAGTAGTTCACTGCAGCTCTCTGAAATGAGTTTTGGGAAGAGAAAAGTGACAATAAAAATAATTAAAAAAAAAAAAAGTGAAAATAGATAAATATTCATTAGTAACATACTGATTGTGCCAGGCTGGGATTGGAAGGATTGGATGATCATGACAGTTCGGATTGTGAGGATGACAGTGAAGATGACTCCCCTCGTACATCTGATGGAAGTTGTCCATCAGGCAGCACATATAATGAAAATGCTGGGAATTCAAATGAATATTCAAGCAGCTCTGTGGATTCGGTAGAGGATAGTCCAGCTACCAGTGCAACTGCAAAACCACTGGAGCGGCCAGAAGGTACTGGAAGAGATCTGCAAGGGGAGACACACGCAGGTGGGCAAACTGAAAATCCAGCTGATGAAAACAGTAAAATGACAAAGCCATTGAAGGAAGAGGCCCAAGAAAAGAATGATGTAACCCAAGCTCTGAAAGAAGAGGAACAAAAAAATGTTTCTTCTGAGGCACAGGAAACGAACCAGTTACAGAGCACAGTAAGTATGAAGCAGTACAAAATGCGGTATGTCTTTTTTTTTTCAGCTGCTTTTACTCAGTCAATTTTCCTTTTGTGGATCGCAGAAAAAGGGAGGGGATTTGTGTCCTGTGACTTCAATGCATTAGATGTAAGTGCTTGAATTAGAATCATAGTCTCCCTAACAAGCTAATAGAATCTCCAGAGTGTGATTCAGAGCACAAAAAATCCCAAGGTTAAAAGGAAAAGCAGCTTAACTGAAGATGCATCGTACGACTCATGAAAAGGGAAAGTAGCAAGTTAATGGAAACTGCAGCCAAAGAAGGCTCTTGGTTGACAGTGTCTCCATGGTAAAAGTTGAATTGTAGTATGGTAGCATTGTCTTGAGAGATGCTAAGTAGAATGGGTCAAGGAAGAACTTTATGAGATTAAGATTTTAATAGTGTAGAGTTCGTACTGAGATGCAGTTGCCCTTGACTGTCTAGTATTGTCTTTCCTGAGATCCATGTTTCCCCTTGGGGTTTTTTGTGGGTTTTTTCCTCCTCCTACATAAATAGATACACTCTGGATCCAAAATTCTTTACTGAGGGGAAAAAAGGAAAATAAAACCCTTTTGTAGAATGAAAGACTCTTACCAATACTTTTTGAGACATTACCAAACACTGTCCAATTTGACTAATATAATTTATAACATAATTTGACCTTAACATTTATAATTGACATCAATGTTTAAATTAGAAGTTGTTCAAAGTAGATGTCCCCTAAGCCAATCAGCTGATCAGTCTTTCTTAGTTTCTATTATAAAAAGACTTGAGTCTAGTTCATAGAGAACCTCAGTAGTCTGGTGCAAACTTTAGTTCTTCATTGACCATTGGAAGTCTGAAAGCAGCAGCTCCTTCACTAGAGAGACAGGATTAGTAGAAGTGAGGGGCTTCATCTGAACTGCAAAGGAATGGTGGAAGAATGGTTTTAGAATTGATCGTCTGGTGTATGCGTGGTGGAAGCAGGTCTGTACTGTTGCCATACCATTATCTCTGCTGGCAATCTGGGTTGGTGCCACAGCCCTCAGCCAGCTCAGGAGCAGTGCTGACCGTGAGGTTCCTTCTCTGGTGATGGACAGGAGGATGGCTGGAATTCTTTTGCTGAAGAGGCTTTGGATCAGTCTTCCAGCCGAGAGAGAATATAGCTTTTCCCACTGAATTGATGAAAGCCTGACTAATATTTGGCAGTAAAGGTGCCAATACTTGTGCTTTGTTGCCCCTTGCATAATATTACTACAAAATTTTTTTGGTTGGAATGAATCTAGGCTTATTTGAGCAGTAAAACAAAATGTGGTGCTTTTTTCAGGCTAGGGAGTTGCTTGGATTTTCTGCCTTGTTTCAGCTTGAGCAGAGGGGCTACCATCAGTTGCCACTGCCAGTGACTGAATTCTGATAAGTGAAAGTTTAACACAGTTAAACAAACAAAAAAAAAGACCAAGCATGTCATCTGATAAATTAGAACTTTGTCATCTACTGTACTATTAGAGCTGGCAAATTTTAAACAGGATGTTTACCATTCTTCACTGTTTACCTTTTGCTCAGTATTTGTGAGACTGTCTATTCCTAGAACAGGAAACTCCACCAATGCTGTGGCAGATTGTTATTGCAGGTGGAAATATTTTTATAATAGTCCTTGATGGATTTTTTTTTTTTAAAAGTAGGATGAGAATAATGAGGCAACCGGTCTTTTTGTGTATGCTTAGCAGGGCAAAGGTTCTAATTTTGCTAGCGTTAATTGTATTTGCTGAGTTCATAACAGAGCAGTCTCATTCCCACTGCTGGTATTACTTGCTCTGAAGTCCCTTTGATAACTCCAGCATGATACATACGATAGGACTAATATGTGCTTTAAGTATTGAGCGAAATGGGCTTAGATTTGTGCATCCTTTTTAATGTGTTAATGCTTGGTATTAGCGTTTAGTGTGTTAGTAAATTCCAGCATTTGAATTATCCAGTCTTTGTCCATGTTCTTTTGTGGACAAGACCCTGGGCTTGGACTAGACAATCTATAGATGTCCCTTTCAGCCTCGATTATTCTGCAAATGTACTAATTGCCTTTTGAGATGAAATTTTAATCCATTTTCTTGTGTCAGGATGAGATGTGAACTTCAGAACTTGCTCTTCTGTTAATCTTACTAAAAAGAGAGTGCTTTTGTATCTACTTCTGTAATTACAGTGTAACTGCATTAGAAATAACTATTCATCCTCCTTCCTGCTACTGCTGGGGGCATGTTGGTTATATTCTACATCTGGCTAAAAGGGGGCTGTTAGCTTTGCCATGCCTCTGGAAGCCAAGGTTAAGCTACTGAGTTGCTAGGTGAGATGGTGGGCTGTTGTTTTTAATTCCGTTTTCTTGGGAGTACTTAACTTCCTTGGGGATAAAAAGTGTCGACTATTTTGTCTCCAGAGGAATCGGATTAAATACTGCCACTTTTTTTTTTTTCTTTTTCAGCATTCCTCTATTGCAAGTAGAATATGTTAATTCTAGTGGAATAATTTTAAAAGTTCAGCAGTGTGTATATCATTTAAAATGACCAGTGCTTCTGTCTTGGAGGCTGTGTACATTGCAAGCCTAAGCACATCTGCAGCTTGTCTAGAAATGTTAGAGCGAGCCTTTAACTAGCTAGCAGAGGCATGGCGACGAGTAGGATTGTAGCAGCACAGTTGGACACTGGGTACAAAGCTCACCTAGGCATTCACCCCGGTCTTGGGTGTGTTATCTTTATTAAGGTTTGCATGTTTTATGACGAGGCTGCTGGCTAGCTTCAATTTGCTTATGCATGATGCAGTAATACTTTGCCTGGGTAGCATAAGTACCGCTAGTAGTGAGAATATCCAGCATAATACATATGGAGATGTTGCTCAACTTTATGAAGTAATTAGGAGTTTGAGATAATCCTAATTGAAGGTCTTCTGTAAAATGAAGCATTCTGTCTATACTTGTTCCTTCCCCCCAATCAGGAAGAAAATAAAAATAGTCTGATGGAATGTTTTTCTTTTTGCAGGAGGTGGAACCGATAGACCTACTGGCATTCAACTCTGCTGCTGAAATGGAAGCCCTGGGTTTAGATAAACTGAAGACGGAATTGATGTCTTTAGGACTGAAATGTGGAGGCACTTTAAAGGAAAGAGCAGCAAGGCTTTTTTCAGTGAGAGGCCTGTCCAGAGACCAGATCGATCCTGCCTTATTTGCAAAGCCCTCTAAAGGGAAAAAAAAGTGATTTTTTTTTTTTTTTTTAAAAAAAACATCATTTTGTATCTGTGCGATTTTAAATTTTTCTTATTCTGTTGTCATTCTGTACTGCCACATAGAATTCTTGGGCATCCCTGGATAGTCTTTTGTTTCTGTTCTTAAGGAAGTTTGATTAATGTAACACAGAGTAAGTTGGAGACAGCAATTCAGTTATGTGTTCACTATTAAAGGAGTGAAACTACTATCTTTTGATAAACTTTAGTAGTAGTTTTAACAAGTCTCAGTGCAACAGGTAGAACAAACTCACTGTATATGGAAAGAAATAACCTGAACGTTTTCTGGAAAATGGTTGTATGACACTGTCATCACCTATTTTAAGAAAAATAGCAATCCTTTCTTAGCTTTATATTGAATCTCCTTTAATGTGTATTCCAGTTAGCACAGTTACAACTGTCAAATGAGAAACATTGAACTTATGATCCAGGCTTAAAAGCTGAAGTTTCTTTATATAAAATGAGCATTTTTATATGGATGAGGTCAGTATAAATAAATATGCTGTGCTGTGAGTTTCTGTGGGATGTCAGTATCAGTATGATATAAATTATTAATGCATGTAAGTATTTCTTTTAGAAGAAGTTAAATAAGGATATTTACTTATTTTGCTCTGGAAAAGTATCTGAGTGAGGGAAAGGAGAGAATCACATCCTTAAGAAATTAAAAAGAATAAAAAACACTTGCTGGCTGCTGAAGGGTAGTAACATACAGAGTGATCATCTGAAGCTGAATGGGAAGTTTAGGATGGGTTTTAACTTTTTCTTTCACAATGGTAAGAGCAATGGAATTGTCTCCCAAGGACTTAAATACCTGCAGTGGTGGTGCTTTATCCTAGAGCAGCATCTGTAATCTCAGTGCTGGGGGTTACCCTGCGAGGTGGTAAGGGCCCCTTGCTGGAAGGGCAGCATGCTTGCACGACTGGAGGTACAGCTGCCACTTCTCTGGTTTGAGAGGCTTTTAAAAAGTGTTCAGTTCAGTGCCTCAGATTTTACCGCCATATGCTGGAGAATATTATGTTTATGATCTACTTACCAGATTTTCTTGTAGAGACGCTTGAAAAATTAAAAATTATCTGTCTCCTGTTCTGACATCATACCATCCGTTTATCTGTTTTAAAGTTTGGCTCATGAAGTTTTGAATTGCAATACTGGTAGGAAATGGGCTTCAGATGCTAGGAAATCAGTTCACTCGTGTAGTATTTTAGTGTTTCTGACATAAGCATTTTGTATCTTTCAGTCACCTTTGCAATCCTATGACCTCTCTCCTCAGAAGCTGTTTTGTTTATTCTTGGAAGTTTTGGATGGAGAGAGGGTGTTAAAGCTCAAGGATTTATTCTTGACAAACTCTATAAGCAAGCCGTTAAGAGGCAGCTGATCCAAAATGCTGGTTAACCTAACAGTTTATCCTTCCCTCACCCACAGGACCTTCCCAGGCACGCTTTGTTATAGGCTGACGTGGGAAGGCAGGCTCACTGCCCCGCCAGTTTGTGTGTGTGTGTCCCAGTCCCCCGTGTGGGCGGAGGGGCTGCGGAAGCCCCGCGGCAGCAGGTGTCGCTGCGGGCCCAGGCTGCGGCCCCCTGGTCCCCCCCTTCCCTGGCAGCCGGCCGGGAGGCAGTTCTTGTGGTGGTCTGCATAGACCCCGGTTTGTAGGAGACGGGGCTTGGCCCTACTGAGGAGAGGGGTGGGAATTGGGAAGTGCGGAATTTATTTCTAATGCAGTAGCTGATGTCTAGGCAAGTCAAAAGCACTGCACATACTACAGTTTTTCTACCTGCAAGATGCATTTGAGATGATTTACCTATTTGCGAGCATATTTGATGTGGTTAAATAAAAGTCCTTGGTATCCTTTCAACTGAGTAGCCTCAACTTCTAAATTCACATCCACAAGATAAACTTCGTTAGCATCCCAAGGAGCTATGAAGAGGATGGGCAGGTATTTGTAGTGGTGGTAATTACACCGTCATACACAAACCCAGCACTTGTGAATCTGTTTGACACAGTTTTCTGAAAACATAAATCATGGCACTTGAGGGCTAAACTGTTAAAGCACTTCTAAACTGTTCTCTGTTTACATACGTATGGGATCCAAAAGTAATGAACTTAGCATTTTGCAGCTTATCATGAGTATAATCTGGTTTATATGATGAGCAGTGACTTAAGTGCAGCAAATTACATAGTAGGTAAGAAGATGTTTGGTGGCAGTAAAACACTTGACATGTCTGATATTTTAATCTGTAAGGGAGTCTTGGAAAATTTAAAAAAAAAAGGGGGAGGGGAGTAGAGAGACATTAAAACTCTGCAAATCGCATCTCATGGGGGTTGTGACAGGACAAATGGACACTGGGTAGAGAGGAAATGGTTTTGTTTACTGAATATGTTTCATTAGGAAACTGGAATGAAGGGAGGTCACCTCAACATAATGAAGTTTTGCTGGCATAAATGTGCTGGCGGGGAATATTACACGCCAGCAGCAGTCCCAACTGGGTGGCAAGCCTTCGGTGTGCTTATTGCTACTCATAAAGGCATGTACGTTGTTTGGGTCAGGAGAGCCTTCAGCTATACGAACACACTCAAAAGCCTCTGTAGTGTGGCAAGGATGGTGTGGGCCAAGAGAGGATAGGCCAGTTTAATGAGATCTTTTGGCAACAACTCTTGCCTAAGTTATTTCCCCTCACTGTAATTGCACTCTTGGCTGCAGTTGCACTGATGCAGCTATTTCTAAGTCTGCCCCATGTGTCACCTATTTGCCTTTTTTTGTTGTGGTGGATTCCTTGTTAAACCAGATCAGTTCCCTGATGGGGCATATGATGTGGCTCTAACAAATCTGTGCCAGCACAACTGAAGTAGCATTACACAGGGTAGGGAATAAACACTGGTTGGTGAAGGGGAACTGGAATATTTTAAACCAACAGCAGTGCCAAACACTTTATTGATCAACTGTGTCTTCAGTAGTGCCAGAATTAAAAGAAATACCCTACATCTGTGTTAGAGGACGACAGCTTACGTGTACCTTGAACCAGCTTAGGCACCTTTATTTGGGAATTGTTTAGCTCCTGCTGAGCTAAGCAGGAACAAGTGCTCACTCTGGGATACATCCACATAAAGGGTTATGGCAAGGCTAGACTTTCACGTGTCCATAGGGCATCCTTCAGAAAACAGCTGGATAACAAACAGGACTCGGACTGATCCTTCAGCATAACAGAAATGAGCAGGTGAAGTGCTTGAAGCTTTCTTAAGGATTTGGGCAAGAAAAGAAAGAAGTCAACAAATACCAGTTTAAAAAAAAAATACATAAACTGAATCTATTCCAGTGTAGTATGGGTCATTTCCATAGGACAGAATGGCCTCAGAACAGAGGTGATCTTTCTAGCCTGGGGCCAGACAATAATGCAGAGTTTGCAGTACCCTGCCTGTATCTTTCTTCTTCCAAGGATTATGGCAGCTTTGCATTTCAAAAGTGTTTCTGGTTGTAAATGCACCAAAACTGTGAACATCTTTCCAGAGCAAACGTTCATGCTCCCATGCAAAAACTTCTCCAACAAGCAAGTGGTGTGACTTAAAGAATTCTTCTGAAGTGTCATTT
This sequence comes from Balaeniceps rex, assembly GCA_013401315.1. Lineage (NCBI taxonomy): Eukaryota > Metazoa > Chordata > Aves > Pelecaniformes > Balaenicipitidae > Balaeniceps > Balaeniceps rex. The sequence goes on along the minus strand of VYZW01040865.1, from coordinate 39,261 downwards.
TAAATGCATTTATTTCAAACATCTAGAAGATCTAGAGCACTGCCTCATGTTTCTCTTGCATTTCAGAGTTACTGACTGAAAAAATTAATTAGTGAAAACACTGGCACAAACCTGAGGGAGGGGTTTTCCTCACTTTATACAGATCTGTCTATACCCTGGAAACAAATATAAGTACATATAATACACAAAAATAGCAGGGAACAGCGCAGGTCATTACTCAGGCAAAATATTCAAATTTGGTAAGAAATTGCTTCTGGGTGGCAAGTTCAGAATTAGAGCATAATGTTTCCTTCTGTGCTGCTTTCTAACTAGCCTTTGGTCTACTGATTGCTCGGTGTCAGTGCCAAAAAGCAACACTCTGGGCCATCCAACATCGCCAAACAGGAGTATTCATAGCTAAACCTGAATAATTTTTTTTCTGGCTTCTTTCTGTGACACAAAGGACCAGAAACTTACTGCTGTTAAGTAAAATTGATATTTTCATCCCAGCCCAGAAGAAAAAACTTCAGAGAAACCAGATATCACAAAAACCCACCTGGCTGGGCTTAACAGTGTTTTTGATTTCCACTAACAATTTCCATCTTGGGGATCTTCCCCGCAGTGTAAGAGGTACTGAAGAGTTCATATTCACGAGCACACTGAAAGATTAGGACTGATGACCTGTTTTGTAAACTGAGCTACAGAGAAATAACTTGTGGAAGTTTAGAAAGATCATCACCAGCAGACACAGCAACAGCTGCCAGCCTTCAACCAAAAGGCTCCTTTCCCATTTTCCTCGCCTATGCAGTCCTCTGCAACATGGACAAATAAAGGAGTTACTAAAAAGCCACTTCAGTGTTTTGACCTAAACACCACTTTGCCCGAGTGTTCAGGAATTTCTTCCCGTGTTTTTTCTGAGTCTGACAGCTTCTGCACTTGCTACTGTAGGTGGCACTGAACTAACGGCGGAGGACGTGACCAGTTTCGGCAGCGCTGATGAAACCCTCAGCCCTTTGCGTTTTGCTTTCTGGAGAATGTTGATGTTTTAAAGGTTTGTTTGTAGCAATGTCTATTCTCAGGAAGGTGCTGTTTTTAAATCTTAAAGGTTCCTCCAAAACATTTCACCGGAGATGTTAAAGACTGCTTCCTAGTTAGTTAACACAGCCACCTCAGCGGGCTTTGCTTTCAGTTATAGCTGAGCAATTAGGGTGGCTTTGCAGATTAACATACCTAATGGCACCTGAAGGTAGGGAGGTGACAACTGCTCTGACCTCCTCCAGCTGTGCAGGAGGAACCGGGCAGGCACCGCTGCCTTCCAGCACTGCTAGCGGCGCGGCAGGGGCTGGCTAATCCAGGAGGGTTGGTCTGGATTTAGACCCAGCAGCCGTGCCTGCCTGGGAAGTGTCCCGGTGGCCTGAATGCATGTGCTGCGTGTCCTGCCTCTCCCCGCTGTGTTTGCCGTGTCTCTCTAACCAGGCACGAGGAATCGGGAATTTGCACAAAACTCGGGGTGCAAAAAGGAGCAAGAAGCTCTTGAAAGACCTGCCTGGGATGTATGGAAAGAAGAGCAGTGTTTATAAGGAACCAGCTGGCTTGTGAAACATCTGCTGGAAATATTACACATCTTGGTGAAAACATGATGTCTGGTGGTTATAGATAGTACCTTATGGCCTGTGTGATATTCTATCCAGCATACGGTAACTAGCTGAGACCTCCTAAGGGTGACAGAGTTACTGACCACTGGCTGGAAGTTGGCAGTCATCTGAGAAGTAGCGATTATGAACTGGTTGCGTTCCTTTTCAGCAAACGGAAAACAAACTTTTAAAGGGGATGCAGGTACTTGGACTTTCAAAGGGGTGGATTTATCATCACTGAGAAAATTAGAAGAAGGAAAAATGTAAACAGAAAAACACAAACAAACATTAGGAGTACCTTTAAAACAAAATTACTAAATAGCTTTTAAAAAAAAAGAAAGTCCTGATTCAGCAATTGTCAAAAAGGATACTGAGAGCTGTGGACTGATGACATGACTTTCCAGTGCCCAGTATCTCCAGATAACTTCTTATTTCCTGCCATGGTTAAAAACTGTTTCTTCACCATTCTGTGCCTGCTGGTTTAGCTGTAGGACATCCCAGCACCCACGCAGCTCTGGAATGCCCTTGTACCCCTGGAGCGTAGGCCAGAAGGCAGCAGTTGCACATAGCTTTTTATTCTGTTTTATTCTGCAATGTGCTGACGTTGTGCAGGCTGCCTCCCGCACCTGCTCCAGGAATGGACGGAGGAGTTCAGGTCCTGGCTGCAAGTCCAGCACTTTGCACAGGAGCTGATTTCACATTAAATTAATGGCAAAAACTAGGAAACGTTGAGACTGTTAAGAGGCTCCTCTAAAAATATCAAAGTCCTGCGGGATCTCCGCCTCTCCCCTTCTGTTTGCCCCGGGTTCCCTTTTCCCAGACTCCAGCTGTTCCCAGCCAAAGCTGGAAACATCACCTTTGCCGGGATGTGGATTGGGCATCTGACTTTCCACTTACACCAGCAATTAGAAGGCTGCCCTGAAAGGCAAAGTGTCAGACACTCTTGGTAGGAGTTTGTGAAATGCAAAGAGGAAAAAAAAAAGAGAGAGAGAGGAAATAAGGTCTCACCAGCAGGGTAAAGCTGCAACTTCTCATAGATTTTGAAAGAAAATGGGAGAGCAGCCTTGGTTCAAATGAAACCGTGGAAGGATCAGACAGGGCAATGTAACTCAGCTAGCAGTGGCATTTAACATGGCTTGAAACTTTTGTTATCTCTCCTAAAATGTAATGATAACAGAGAGAGAATGTACTGCTGTCCTGCCCAAGCCCCTCTCATAAGAAAAGCTTTTGTGAGACCAATAGATTTCCCCATGTCCAGCTCCATTAAATATTGCAGGACCTCACAGATCATCTTGTGAGCAGTGCCATGACAGCAGGTCAGAGCTCACGCTCACGATAAGCTTTAACTCAGACACGCTGCCATTGCGAACGCTTACACAAGAGCTTAACTTTAAGCCTGGGACTAACAGGGCTGTTGAAGCCTTTAAGGTGAACAGCACACAGTTCCTTCACCTTGAGCACCCCGCGGGTGCTCTGTGCTTTCACTAGTGCAGGAGGATGCCCAATGTTTTAACGCTGGTTTTGCCTTAAAACACCTTTACATTTTTTGAAATCGTTTCTGCTTATATGTCATTCATTATGGCGCTGCACTGCTCCTCCTTTTTTTTTTACAGCATAGCATAAATGTTAATGCTGAACCACGCTGCTGCCAGGTACATAAGATGTTTTTGTCTTTCCTCAGAGACCGTGGTGCCCCTCAGATGGAAAGGATAACATGACAGCTTGACAGCCTTTGTATGTGTTACAAGTTGTAGCGATATAAAAACAGCGAGGTAGCATGCAGAGGGTATCACAGCAAATGCAGCCTGGATTGAAGATGACAGGCCGGGAGATAATTTCCCGCAGCACGGGCTGATGTCTGAAAAAGCCCCAGGTGTGGCAGTATATCATCCACAGCCTTCTGCCTAGGAGTTTGCACTGTAGAAATCTCTGGAGCCTTCCCCACATCAGCTCGACCTCCGAGCCTACTGCATTTTCACAGCAAAGCCAGCTGGAGTTTGAGGAGCAATGTCCTGTCTCCTCAAAAGCAGGGAGTTTCAATCCAAATGTGGGTTAAAAACTAGCCACAGCACCCGTCATACTGAGACAATAGCACAACTGGTTAATTTTTAATTAAGAAGCTTAATTTTTCAGCCACTTTAACAGATGACGGTGATGCCGTGCACAGAGTCAGGGTAGGGAGGGTCTGGGCGATACCGGGAGGCCCCAGGAGGCCCCATGTGCGGCTGCTGGGAGGGGTGGGGGTACAGACTGCGGGCACAAAGAGACGGGGACGTGAGATGCCAGACATGGGTGCTAGTGGTGCCCAGCCTGGTGCGTAGCCACCCAGGCTATCTGTGCTTATAGCCTTCCATAAATCACCTCTTCCCCAGGCCTCCGCTCTGTGCTTACCACCAGCCCTGGATGTCAGGCACTACGCATGGGCTCCAGGGCTGTGAGCACGGAGGGGCAGTGGGACTGAGGAGGGAGATGCTATGACGTCTGTGCGGCTCCCCTAGCAATAAATAAGTATCCATGCTGGCGGCAGGGCTGTCAGGGCTTGATCTGTGCCCTGTCCCTGCACTGCAATACCCACAGTTCTCCCCACAGTAACGCAGGGTCTCCTCGGCCACAGGCTCCCCCCTCCCCATCTCCCCCAGCTGTCACACACGTCCACACAGACCCATCACTTGCTGTTAGGTACCTTGTCTCTACAGGAAAGCAGAGCAAAGGGAGCCGGACATGGTGCAGGATCCTGGTGGAGAGGAGCAGAAGAAGGTTCAGCCCTCGTCCACACTGCTGGTCCCAGCCCCGCATCCCTGGGTGCAGGATCCTGGTAGAGAGGAGCAGAAGAAGGCTCAGCCCTCATCCACCCTGCTGGTCCCAGCCCCGCATCCCTGCTATGATGCTCTGCTCCCTGCTTCCCGCAGCAGCCTGGCCCCGATTTCTCCCAGGCCTGGGGGATGACGTCTGGAGGCCAAGTGCTGGAGGCTGGAGGGGAAGTCAGGGTTGATGCTCATCACTCTCAGGCAGGAATCAGTTCAAACACTTTCTTCCCCAGGAGTGTGTGGATAAATCGTCTGCTTTGTTCTTCATGGTGATTGCTGAGCTCATGGCCTTTAGGCTATGCCCTGCCCTGAGCCGGGGTGGAGAGGAACTGGGGCTGAATGCCAATGCCGTTAAGATAGATGCTACATAGTCATGAGAAGGAAATGGCCAGAGATCGATCCTGCTCATCCAATTCTAATTCCAGTAACCCATGGTGCTGTAGCCCAGCCCTGCTGACTGGTGAGTCCGTGCTTCTGCCTTTTTTTCTCCCCTTAAAGCTCTTCTTTTGCCACAGGTGTTTACACAAGTGAAAGGTGCCAGCCTACCCAGGGGCCAACGTGACTGACCTCAGACCTAGTGTCCTGCAGGGTAGGAGGGACATTTAACATTTCAGCCTTCCTGATGAATGACCCAAAGTCACCACAGAGTCCAGCGGGTCCCTCTTTTCACCTGGTCCATGGCCCATGGCCACCCTGTCTAGCCAGACAAACTCATTTCAGAGACCTCCCACCAGCAGCGGGTTCAGCCAGGGCCTCGGTGACGGCGTCCCACAGAGATGGACGGCAGCTACCACTTCATCCCCAGAGCCACCAGTATCTCAGTAGGTTATGAACCAAGGAGTCCAACAGGAAGTGTGGAAATCATTATCATTGGTGACACCCTGACCAACAGTTCAGTACAGTTCAAAAAGGGATTGAACCACATTACCATTGCATTTCTCCAGGGGATGTGTTGGTCAGATGTCCCTAAGGAAAGGTCAGGGTTAAAACCCTCACCTGGAGGCAGCTCATCTCTTTCCGCTCTACAGCTCCAGTTGATTGCCTGCAGGTTCTGGCACTGCATTGCTGCAGCTCACACGGAGAGCATCGCCTCTTGCCTGTCAGGTATGTTTCTAGGTTTTCTCTTTAAGAAAGTGTTGGCTTAAACTCTGCAGCAGCTCAAGGAGAAGCGTTGGCGGTGTGGGCTCTGCTCCACCTGCCGATTCAGCCCAGTCCCAGTCCCTGCCTGAGCGGATAAGCTTTACCAGAAGCAGGCAGGATCACACAGGTAACTGAGAAGAGCTGTTACTGGGTGGATGTTTACAGGAGCTGGGCACTGGGGTACATTCAGAAACATGACAGATCTTTTCCTTCCACCTTTAGACCCAAGAATAAATATAAGCAAACACATGGCTACTTTAATAATTATATTTTATTGTTTCCTTGAGTTTGAAAGCACACAAAACTTGGAAAATATCCCTTAATTGAAATAACTGTAATACACAACCAGAAAAATAAGGGCCTGATTCTGCAAACTGTTACTCAAGTGAGCAAACCTAAGTCCTAATATTCCCATTGACTTCAGAACTCTAAATTCTGCCTAAAACTGTGCTAAGCCCATGGTGCAGGGGCAAAAAATATAACCCTTTGAGTTCCAGACAATATTTTATGTACATGTATATATATGTATATATGCATATGATACATACACACATATATATGTTCCTTTGAGCTCTAGACAATATTTTATGTACATATATGTATGTATGTAGACAATACATATATATCCGATATGTATGTAGACAGTACATACATATATTCATATACTCTATATATGTACATGCGTGTATGTGTGTGTGTGTATACAATATATACATGTAAGTGCTTCTGCTCTACAATTCACCATAAACATGACTTGGACAGACAAGGACCAAAACTTATGAAACGCCGTTGAGTCTAAGAATGAAAAGCTGAACCCACGCATTGCTTCTTCACCTGGCAATGATCACTCCTCCTTTGCCTGTAGCTGTTTGCACTACTCCCGGGGTGGGGACTAAAATAAATTGGACGCAGCTCCATCACATTCCATGAAATTTGGCTAGCATCAAGGGTGCCTTGACAAGCGTTAGGCTCCATAGGTCCCCCACACATAGGTATGTGTGAAGACAGATGCTCCTCTGAGCCCATCTATATGGACAGTGCCTTTAAGTGCACCTTCTCTGCAGGGTAGTGGGGCATGTGGGAGAGCCGCAGCCCCAGCCGCTGCTGACCCTTGCAGGTGGGTATCTGGGGGTTCCCCCACACCTTTTTCGCTGGCCCCAGGGCTGGGGACCAGGGTGGCTCTGGGCAGGACTGTGGGGAATCAGGGGACTGGGTGACATCCCACTCTCCCTGCAAGAGCCGTGGGTCCCCGGCAGGCTGCCCGTGTCTCATACCAGCGCCATGCCGTCTGTAACGCAGCTGCACTTCTCAACGATCATGTTGGGAAACTCAGCTGCTTCGATCTCGGTGCGGTTGCCCCTCTTGACGAGGTACATCATGGGGAGCGGGGAGCTCTCCGCCACGGCGCAGGTGCGTTCCCTGTAGCCGAAGCGCCGCAGCAGGCTGGGGGGCTGCAGGCAGCCCCCTGAGCATCGGTAAGCCTGGTACCCTGCCGGCTCGATGATCCAGTACTGTGTCCAGGCAAGCTCACGGAAGTTGATGTAGTGTTTCTGCCGGCAGCAGGTGGACTTCCCTGTCGCCGCCTCCTCCTTGCAGTCCCCAGGGCCCCTGCACGCCAAGAGAGAAACAAGAACTGATGCCGTAACTGGAAACTGGGAAGGTGGGAGAAATAATCCCCCTTGTTGATAGCACAGGTGGGCCCTGAGACGTGAAACTTAGACCACGCTCGGGTTTTGTTTGAATATTTAGGCATAAATACAGGAAGAGGAGAGGTGTGATTCAGCAGCAACTTTCTAACTCCCCTGTTCACAGCGATTTACTTGCAAGGGCAAGAGCTGCACGCCCTGGGTTGGCACACACAGTACAATAATTCAGGGGCAAAGTTACACGGGAGACAGTACACAATTAGGTTTCATACGTACCCATAGTCTTCCAAGTCAAGGGTGTAAAGCACCAGTTCAGGTTTGCCTAGGGCTTTATCCTTGGGGTCCTGAGAGGTGAAACGCACGGCTTTAGCCATTTCTGAGGCATGGCTGCCTACCCTTTCTCCTTCAATCCAGACCTCCAGGAACATTGGCTCCTGCCTCTTGTTTCTCAGCCAGTAATGCACGGCCTGCGTCACGTCGAAGTTCTTCCAGCCCGACTCGCGTATGGGCACCAGCCTGCGTGACAGGGGCTCGGCATTAGAGAAAAGCCCATCAGATAAAGCCCGGGCTCGCAGTGCTATTATTGCAGCAGAATAATCTGCTTCCTGTAGATTGTCACGTGCCTTGATTACACAATAATTTTTGCTGAGCGCTCTGGACAAGCATCCACGGCAATTAACTCACACCTCAAAAAGAAGCATGCAGATCTAGCAGACATTGAAGGGCTAAATAAAACCCTTTGTGCATGCTCATGTCAAGGTATGCATTCATGCTCATGCAGAAATATGGCGGTGCAGGATTATATGCAGCCTCAGTATTAGGGACAACAGCCCAGTAAACACTGCTACTCCCAACCGCTCCTGTCCTTACTGTATTAGGGCCATAAGTTTCTATCCACCCAGAAAATCGGTTTGATGTCTAATTCTGCCTTCAAGGGTTGTAAAACGTCCTCAGAGCTCAAGGCTACAGAATCTGATGCTTTTTGCATAATTTACTTATTTAAAACAGCTAATGAAATGGCCAATGGAAAGAATACCAGCAGCCAGTAACCCATGTGAATTAGAGAGTGAGAGAGAAGTGAACCAGGTGGAGGGTTTTAGAGGGGAAGACCTAGCAGTATACAGCATCATTTGGCACAGAAATAGATATTTCAATGAATCATCATATATTGCAGTCTTAACCTCATATCTGCTCTTACTAACTCATTTGGGGTTTAGAGGCTATAGAGCCTGATTCTACAGATGTAACCCCATCAGACTGACTGGAGGCACAAACACGTGACACCTGAACCCGGCCCAGAGGACCCATACCCTGTAACTAGAGTCCTGCCTTCAGGATAGGTCCCTTTCTTACCGGGAGTCTATCAGGGAGGTCCTGTTGGTACCATCGTGCTGCTGTTGCACCCAGTACACGCTGACTCTGGCATTGGAGACTGGCCTGTGAGATTGCTTGGCAGGCAGGTTTGCTCTGTCCAGAGGCTTTTTGAAGAGTTTCAGTTCAGCCATTGTCACTTCACTGTTTTTAGGTATTCTGCCTTCCATGTCAAAGATCAGGTTCTGGCGCGTGGTGGTGTCAGAGTAGAGGACTTCTGCCATGCCTGTGCACGTTGGGAACAAAAAAGACAGCCTGTCATTGCCATCCTGGTGAACAAAGCCCCCACACTTCGTTCACAATTATCATCACAACACACTCCTTCCATGCTCCCACATCGATCCCTTGTGGCAGACAGCCACTAAACACACCTTTTCTAATGCATACTAGAATCAATGTCTTGCAAATGCCCTAATTCTTCTTCTATGTCTGAATCTCTGAAACCTGGAGGCAGCAGAAAGAAATCTCCTATATAAGTTGCCCCCAAATTGAGCAGACATCTCTCTGTGCCAGTGCTGGGCACCAAAGCAGGTAACTGCAGCCCTTGCAATGAAAAAGTGTTTTCGTTTGCTGCCCCAGGGTGTTACATACATCTTTTGAAAGTGAAACAAGCTCCACGGGTCCTTGTACAGACACCATTGTGTCTGTACAGCTGATTTCCTCCTTGATATTTTTCCCAGTCAAAAAAAACACCAACATTGGGAAGAGTGAAACGTCCTCAAAGAGGTGTGATTCCTATTAAAGGACTTTCTGGAGTTTTGACCCAAAACCTGCAAGGTCTGTATTTTTTCTATTTTTTTTTTTTACATTGTTTTTCCACCTGCCCAAAATGTTGCCTGGGTACCAAGGCTTTTCTCTTCTATCAAGCTCCAGCAGCAGCCTGCCCTTTGCAAGGACTGTAGGACCCCCTCCCCAGGTGCAAGGAGTTACTGGTGCATGTTAATCTTTAAGATGCTGTCACACGCACCTCTTCTACCCAGCTCAGGTTTGGAGCCAGACCCAAACCTCAATCCCCCGGTGGGTTTGCCTCTGCCCATCCTGTGGCCAGCCGGGCGAGCGTGGGCAGCTTGCCCTGGCAGTGGCACAGTGCTTTGTGAGCTCCCGACAGTGACGGCAGAAATGTTACCTGCGTTGCCAGGGATCCCCCTGAGGATGCCGGCCAGGCTCGGCAAAGCTCGGCGCTTCACCCTGTGGCGCTTCAGCATGGAGATGTATTTGTTCTTTACATGGTCTGGGATAACCAGATCCACCAAGTCTCTCTTATGAAGTTTAGGGACCTCAGAGAGCCCCAGCTGCTTCAGCAACACCTCCTTGAACCCTTCCTGGGTAAATGCTCGGACCGTGATGACCAGGCAGAGCACGCAGAGCATCTGGACAAACCTCGCGTCCATCCTCCTCCGTCGGTGAAGCAGCCGCCTGCCTGGCAGAGATGAAGGGGGGATCTCCCCGAGGCTGCTTTCGGCAGAGATGCAGCGGCAGGCTGCCTGAGCGGGACAGAGATCCCCTGCGACGGGGTTTTATAGCCAGCCTCGTCCCACTGGCACAACAAATTCCACAAGTGGGGACGAAGCAGAGGACTTAAAAGGATCACTCCCCCATCGGTAGACACATGCCAGTTTAACACCTTCATCTACTGCAAAGTTAATACAAGAAGGTTCAGGTGAGCTTCAGGATTCCTTCACAGGGAAGAAGTTTCCATCCTTTTTTAATTCCCTGTAAACTTTTGCCCAGAAAACCCCTGAGTGATCAGTTTCTCATGTTCAGCCTAGGTCAAGGAGGAAACACATCTGCAGAGTACGTTGCTTTATGTACCGCACCATATGATTCTTAAAGGAAGCGTCAATCTTTACCGCAGGGGACTTGCTACCTAAACCAGCCAATATCAACCAGATGAATAATGCTTTAGCTGGAAGTCCATCTTTATGGCAAACATTAAAAAATCATTTAAAATCTTTTTTTTGGGGGTAGGTACCGCTTTGATCTCTGAATATTTGTATCAAGCGTATGAATCAGGGCAGTGAATCACAGCGGTTGAATGGTTTATGGCCTTTTACGGCACTTCTGAATCACAGAAGGTGGAAGATGTACAGGCCTGACATTTTAGAAAAATGTCCCATCACTCTTTGTGGATTCCTGTGGGTTTCATAATACTTGTGCTTAAAAGAAGGCAGCTTTATATAAAGGCAGATCACCTTTCAGTGAACATGAGAAACCACTCTGCTTTTCCACAACGTGGATGAAGAATATTGGTATTTTGAACGCTATTAACAACCACAATAGAGAGCTGTCTCCGGAGAGGGAAGCCGACCTGGAGGCTGGGGGGGGGGGGGTTGGATATTTACCTTGAAGTCAACCTTTAAACTTGAAGCTCACATCCTTTGCTTCCCTGGCCTTTGCTGGCATAAGATGCGGAAGTCTATTTTTGAAATCAATCCCAGGGGAAGTGAATTGAAAAAAAAAAAGTGATCGATAAAAGTGTGAAGGAGCATGGCACTTGGGGCAGATTCTCATCCTCTCCAGCAGTAACACGCCTGAGCATACATACAAATCAACATCAAAAGTTCTTTGGATTTTATGCATCTCTGTAAATGATTTAAAATTGGTCCAGTTTCATCCAATGTCCAGGCTGAATGGTGTGCCCTGAGAAAAGTCTGGCTGGAGGACCCGATGCAATGAACTTGTACAAAAGCACCCCGTTGTGGTTCACCCCTCATTAAAACAAGTGTCAGCCAAGGCAGCCTGTTTTGTACGCAGAGGAAGGCAACAAAGCCATTTGAAAGAGCCTAACTAAACACTTCTGTTACTGCTCATTTTGTCTTTATAACCTTTTGAGAAACTTGTCTCCTTAAACATTATAAAGCCTCCATTAGATGTTAAAGGGGCACCTTATTTAGTTGAATCGAGTTTTAAGGCTAAAATAGAAACATAGACTACAAACTAACAGTTTGTGCATGGCCCAAGGCAGTACATTCTTTAATCTTTCCCTTTCTGTAGCATCTTTCTCTGAACGAATCGATATTTTCTGTTATATTCATTGCCAGAACACAAATAGCAGTGAAAAATATCCACTTCATTTGACTGCCTCAACTTCAGCTCATGTCAAAAACTCCTGCTCTTGTGAATAAGAGGACGGAAGGGGTTTTTTGCTGAAATCTTTGTGACCCTCTCAGCCCCTTAGGAAAGCTGCATAACGCCCGGCTGTTCCCTCCGGACTGCCTCCCCAGCTAAATGGCACATTACCGATTCTCATGGGATGGGACAAATGCAGTCACACCATGAACCGCTTCAGAGGCTTGGGTCGCAAACTGCATCTAAGCAATGTTCAGGTGGCTGACAAAGTTTCCTTCAGATACTCTCTGTAAGTGTTGGCTAACTCAGTTCCAGCAGAGAATTTGTTATGTTTATATAGCGACAGTCACCTGGATAAAACTGCAGTTCATGGATTTGTAATGGTCTCTCTCTCATGTCAGAAGACCTGATCCTGTAAACCTTTATCCATCCAATTAGTCTTTGCTCTGGAGCATGGTCCTACGGTGTAGTGAGGGCTCTTCAAAAAACCACGATAACATGAAATGAAAATGCCTGATTGTTCCAGCAGCACCTGGCTTTCCTGGATCCGGATGTGATTTCTCCTGTGGCTGATGTCTAATCTACCAGGACTATTCACTGTCCAATGTGTATTGGAAGGTGATTTATGGGCTTCACATGTAAAACAAAATTATTGACCAAACACAGTTGAAGCTCAGCTAAGAAGAAAACAGAGGATGTGGATTGTAAGCTTTTCACAGGAGAGTGATTATCTGGTCCAATTGGAGGATTTGCCATTCCCCCTTTGTCATGCAAACAAGAAAAAGTCAGGAATTTTGTAATAGCTCTTTTTGTGTAATGTACATTAGAACCTGTATGGCACATTCAAAATGTCAAACCGAAGATTTAAAGAGGCTGCAAGGGATGAAGTATGAGCAACTCACAGTTTTAATAAAAGCCAGTACTTAGTGAAGAGAGAATCTCTGTATTTAAGCTTTTAATTTAGTTACAAACAGTTCTCTAAGACATTTGCTGGGCATATCTATGCAATGATTTTTGGTAAATAAATCCAATGGGTTCAAAGAGAAAGTGTGAAAGGCTTAGCCTAATTATGTAGCTATTATCCTAGGAAACAAGAATGTTTCAAATGTATTTGTAGTATGTCAGCGAGGATCTGAATATTTAATTTTTCAAGATTTGAATTTCCATGGACATAACTATTTTGTATTACAATGGGACCCATATTAGAACAGCCTTTGCTTGAGTGATGTGAAAGGCAACAATTTTTGTGTGCTCCAAGAAATGCCCTGATTTGTGCAACAGGCTTATCGTACAGGGATGGAAGCACACCTCTATGTAGATTTTGGTCTGTTTTTCCACAAAGTCAGGGTCTTTTGAATCTAGGAGTGTGGAAGTAAAGATAGTAGTGGTTAAGATGCAGGTATAAACTTGCCAAGTTAAAAAAGAATTGAAGTAAAGTTCCGTTTCATATTCTTTTTCAGTCTTGAGCACACCGAGTTTACATAGCTAACAAAACACCACAGAATAGGCTGGTGATGTGAAGTGCTGGGTTAGAGGTTTCAAACGTGGAAGCAAACCGCGGGCTATGCATGAAGGCATGCCATTCTCGCGCTGCCTCACCAACACACCCCAACAGCCACCAGCCAGTGCTTCAAACTTAATATTCCCACCATCATTTTAAACCCAGGGTACACACCTTTAAGTGGGATTTCACAGGCATCTTTGGCTTCCTTCTTGACTGGCACAGCTGTGCTGGTGGCGGGACCCCTGTTCCTCTGCAGGGACTGACCCTGTGTCAAACAAGTCCAGACAGCGAGCGTGGAGCTCACCAAGCCTACCACTGGAAAGATGCTCCACTGCCAGCATACAGCAGCTTGATTTCACTCAATCTGGGTTTACACCTAATTTCTAAATAGTGACTGAGGCAAAAAGCATTTCCATTTCCCGTGTCCCAAGCTGCGCAGCACCTTCAGCACAGGATGAGAGTGAGGTGTCACCAAGAGCAGAAGACAGCATTCGCTGGGCTCGTGGCTTAGCCTACTCTTGGTGCAAGCACGGCTGGGGGTGCAACACAGCACAACACTTGTCCCCCCGCCAGAGAGGCAGCCCTGTATGTTGATATTGCCTTTACACAAGGAGAGAAGGGCGATGTATGCCTCGCTCCATCCACCCTGTGTGGCTCCAGGGATGATGCAAAATGACTAGTGGTAATTCCTCAATAAGACTCTGTCATTCCACAGAGGCAAGACCTTTGAGAAATTTGAGAAATTCCTCAGACACAAAGAGCAAGTGAGCAGGGCACAGGGTTATTACCACATTGGTTTGCTGCTTTAGCTCCAAAGACCACCAGCCACCGGCCTGGTCTAGAAATGCTCTGGTTTGTACTATACTTGTTCCTTGAAAATGGCGTATGCCTGCTGAAAGATATGGGAAACTATCTTGCGGTGGCTTTCCATCTTCCTCTACCTCTAGAGACAGCTATTCTTTCATTAGGGCATGAACATCTTGCTCAGTGTACAGAGCCAGAATAACAGCACCCAGGACTTCTGTGGGGCTGTTATAGCTCACTGGAGTTTGCATGTGTGCTCCCCATGGCCTCAGTTCTTCAAGAATCTGGCATGGAGAAGTTTCATAAGATATGGCCTGATAACATCCAGCTTTTATCTGGCTCTCAGGACCAGACTGAAAACAGCAGAGCCACTCAGTGCAGAGTGTTGATCTGCACTAAATCCTTTCTGCTGGTTCTGATTTGTTCCAAAAATTTGGCTGTGTTAATTTTTGTGCCAAAAGGCTTTGTGCTCGATCAGGTATCGCCTGACTTACCCGTCCCTACATATGCATTTCCATGTATCCCCCCCAGTGAGCATAAAATCATAAAATGGACTTTACATCCATACTGTGAACTCTGGCTAATACAACTTTGGCAAATGTAACTTTGTGTCCCATGTCTGAGCTGAACCACGTTTATTCTGACCTGATAGGACACAGATACCAAAGACACTGCAACCACAGCCTCAGTCCCTAATGTTTACTCTGCCTGCCAGCTAAGGAGCCAGTTTCAGTAGCAAGTTTTGCGGTGCAAACAATCATTGTTTGAGCTATACAGAAATTATCTAATTCATTTAATCTAGGCAACGACATGACCCTGCTTTTCCTCATCACCAGTCTATGCCAGACTGAACTGGCCATCTCCAATGGAAGTATCTTACAGATCACATGTCCTGTTGGGTTCCTCTCACAAACGCTGGTGGTGAAGCCCCAGGCAGCAATAGCGATAATGTTCCCTTACGCATTTATCCTACAATGTATTCCGTGTAGTAAAAACTCCATTTTATTTGAGAGAGATATTGCAAACCCAGTTTGATCTTGAGCTCAGTTCATGTAACTTCTGGTGCTGCGCATCTTAGATTGCATTGACTTAAACACACCTTCCATAGGCAGGCTTCTGCTTTTACTCATGGGCTTGTTTTGGTCAAATGGCCCAGACAAAAGGCTGCCTGTTTGAAGAGGAATGGATAAAATGTCCCAAGTCCCACCATGTCCTTGGTCAGCTGATGTCAGCTGGCTTGCTCGCAGAGTTTGTGTTGGCAGCACTTGCAAAGTGCCAGTGTTCTGGCAGAAAAGAGATCTCCAAGATATTTTTTTTTACAGAAAAGCAAACACAACTGTTTAAATACAGCTTTCTCTGTGCCCTCAGCAGTCTCCTCCCCACCGCCCTAGTCTGTGCCTTGTTTGCAGCTGCGGAAGCAGGATTTTTAACCAATCTGATGGCTACAGAAAAGGCTGCTAGCAAAACCGCTGACATTTAGCAAATGCTGTTGAATCAGATAAATAAGCATACAGCCCTAAATTGCTTGCTTTACACCACAGTCCACTTCATTAAGGAATGTCCCCATTACTGAGAAATAACTGTATTTTGTGGGAGCACCACTTAATTTTCTAATAAGAGCCCATTTATCTGCCTAGTTAAAATGCTGCTTTTTTTTTTTCCTCTTTGCAGCTGTGTGCTTACACTGTAAAAGTTTATCAGCTTTTTTTAAGAGTACATTTTTCCTGCCTTAGTGATGCAAGTGAGAGCCCACCTCCAGGCCAGGCAGGGCTGGCGAGGCTCTGAGAGGCTGCACAGGCTCTCCCTGCCCTTGGTGGTGCTTGCTACCGAGTTGGGCTTTAACCAACGTGCTCCAGCAAATGTCACCATGAGGGTTCAGTGTGCGACCCCCTCAGCTGCCTGTCCCTGAGCACATCTGTCTGGCAGAAGGGAACCTGTGTGCAAGGGAGGCATCAGGCACTCTGGAGCAAAATGTGGCAGCTGAAGGTTTTAATGCACATGGTGCTATCAAGAGAGCTGGGCTCCATGTCAACACAGCTTTCAGCCCAAATGGCTCTATGGACTTCTGAAAGTTTGGTGCATGTCCACCAATATGAGCTGCCGGTGTGCTCAGGTAGCCAAGGCGGCCAACAGCATCCTGGCTTGTATCAGAAATAGTGCGGCCAGCAGGACCAGGGAAGTGATCGTCCCCCTGTACTCAGCACTGGTGAGGCCGTACCTCGAACGCTGTGTTCAGTTTTGGGCCCCTCACTACAAGAAAGACATTGAGGTGCTGGAGCGTGTCCAAAGAAGGGCAACGAACCTGGTGAAGGGTCTGGAAAGCAAGTCTTACAAGGAGCAGCTGAGGGAACTGGGGTTGTTTAGCCTGGACAAAAGGAGGCTGAGGGGAGACCTTACCGCTCGCTACAACTACCTGAAAGGAGGTGGTAGCGAGATGGGGGTCGGTCTCTTCTCCCAAGTAACAAGTGATAGGACAAGAGGAAATGGCCTCAAGTTGTGCCAGGGCAGGTTTACATTGGATATTAGCAAAAATTTCTTCATGGAACAGGCTGCCCAGGGAAGTGGTTGAGTCCCCATCCTTGGAGGTATTTAAAAGATGTGTAGATGTAGTGCTTAGGGACATGGTTTAGTAGTGGACTTGGCAGTGCTAGGTTAATGGTTGGACTTGATGCTCTTAAAGGACTTTTCCAACCTAAATGATTCTATGTCCCATACCCCTTACAGATTCTGTGCCGTTTGTGTAGCAAGTGGCCTTCCAATAATTAAGAAATGCCCTTGCCTTCCTGTCATGCTAATTCACTTGGAATACTATTCATATTGCATCTGTGGCAGTGAGTAGCCTGGGATTTTATTAATTAGGGATTGTATTTCCTCCAGTTAATTTTTACTCTAATAACTTTTGCTTCACTGAACAGACTTTCCTCTTTTGCTAAGAAAAAGAGAAAATGAATCACTTTTTCCCAACTCAGATAGATAGAGAAGAATAACACTATATTCTAGCAGCTGTAGTTTATTTCTATGACCAGGAGAAGCTGCAAAGGCAGAAAGATTATGAACTACATGTTAATGAAAGTTGAATAATTTGCATTACTAACTTTGCTGGAAGATGTTTTTTTTCTGCAGATCAAAAATGAAGATGAAAGGCCAAGATGAGTGAGATCTAAAAGGAACCTCTTCTGCTAAGCATTGTGAGCTGTCATGCAAAATAGTAATTTGTTAGTGTAGTGCAAAAAAGAAAAAGGGCTGTTCCTTGCATGGAAAATTACAAAAAACACTGCAAGATTGTAGAAGACAAAATTAAGCCATAACATGCACAGAGACGACAAGACAGAATCAATAAATACTTTAGACTTCTCTAATTTGGTACATCAAATGGAGTACGGAGTGACTGCCCAAAGGCTTCCATTAGTCCTCACTGAGATATTTTAAATTAATTTGGGCAGTGCGTTAGCAAATATATTGATTGGAAAAAAGATACCTGCAACAGCAGGAAAATGAGCTAAACTGCTTATATAGTTGTTTTCCATCTGTGACATCTGCTGCTAAAGTGACTTTGGGGCTATTGTGTGTCAGTAGGTTTTACACCATGGAACCTAGATGTATTCAGTTTCAAAATAATTACTTGCACATGGCTTTTTTCCTTGATGTTAACAGCACACTAGTGCTGCAATCAAAAGGATGATGAAATAGAATTCTGAATGGGTCCAGCAACAACACCAGACCTGCCTGCCTGAGCTCTGGGTCAGCTGGGCTGATACTGGGGGAGGATGTCTGAGAGGCTTCTGGGGGGGCCAGGGATTCAAGAAGTACGATACAATCTTCTTGGAAATGACGATCTGGATCAGACTATAATCCCTCATCCCGATGCTTAATGTTCATTCTTTTTAAACAGAAAGAGCCAGGCTTAACTGGCTGTAAATGTTGCATTGAACTTCGTAGGCATCTTTTCTTTGTCTTCAGAGTCCTGCCATCTCTTCTGAAATGGTCTTAAAGGGCTATAGAGTATTTGAAATGAATTTTAAAAGATTTTACATCTGTTAATAAAATTTCAAATCATTAACATTAACTCATTTTTGAAAATGTAGTGAGCTGTTTACTATTTATGCTGAGTTATTATTTATCCTGTTCATTTCATTCCCCTTCTGTCTAGATTGGGAACCTTGTTACACCTTTGAGAATTGTGTAATAACAAATATCAAAATAGCCCCCTAATTTTCTTTTGCCTTCAAACAATGCTGCAATGTTCAGAAAGGAGGGTGTGTGGATAGACTGCTTCTACTCAAGCAGTTACTACAAAGCTGTTTTCACTTAAATATTTATATTATTGTTGTATTGCTTTTGTAACTTTTTTGGTATGTTATTACTTTTTAATGAAAAAGACTTCAGTAGGAAAGAACCGGAGAAAATACACTTCCTTGTGTATTTGACATCAAAACAGAACACAAAGGGGTATTTTACTTCATGGCACAGGTTAAAGTATGTAATTTCCTGCCATGTACCCATAACTACGTAAACAAAGGGTATAAAGTCTTGGATTTAACATGGCCCTTGTAAAGAGTAAAATAAAGCTGTGTGACCTGACCAGTTTTAATCCTTTTAGCATTCATACTACAGTACCCTGGGAGATGCATCATGGTCATTTGATTTTAAAAGGGAATCTAGCCACACTTGGCCAGGTCACTTGAAGCGTGAAACACAAACTTCAGGGTTGTTTTTTTTTTACTTTTCTTACCTAGCCATTTGCTCATTCAAAAGCATTAATCCAGGAATGGCCAACATTTCCACATAGCAACCAAATGCATTTCTGAACCTTCATTTTGGATTCAACATGAGATTCTGCAGGAAATGCCATGCATTGGTATCTGTCAGCTTTCCAGGCTGCATAACTATAGTAAAGACATGGTGACTAAAATTTGTTTTACTATTATTTATGGCTGTTAGCTTCAGCAGTTGCCAGTACAGAATCCAGGGTCTTCTGACAAATCATACACATGGCAAAGATTTTCAAAGGCACAAAAAGAAATTCAGTCCATTTTTCATTGATTTGAGCAAAACTTGGGTGCCTAGTCCCTCTTCTCTGTTTTGATTCTAAAATAGAGCGAGGAAGATTTTACCTCTGTGACAGTAAAACTAGAAATAAATTACTACAATCAGAGCAGAAACATAGATTACCCAGGAATTAATTAGAGTCACTTACTCAGTTTGACCAGATCTGTTAGAACACCTCAAAGGCAGACTACAGGAAAACGGTGTTTTCAATTAAGTTCAGGTTCTGCAAATCCAGTGGAAGGGATTTGAAAATCACGATGTGCACCAGACTTGGAAGGCTGGCTCTTAAAACTCCTTGGAGGCTGCACCGCTTGATTTGTTCTCAGTCCCTTGTGGTAGGAAAGCTTACCTCTGGACTTCACCATGTTCCCAGGCTGGTAAACTCTTAAACACACGCTGTCCTAAATAAGAAAATGCTCCAATTCATAATGGAACATGAAAATATACTATTGCCTGGGCTTGCCTTGAAACTGACCCAGAAACTGCAGCAATTACAGAACACGGCTGTCTTGTTTCCTAAGGAAAGTGAATGGGAACTGGTTTCTTAACACAATTTCATGTCCTCTGAGAAATGCTCTCACTGTGGTAATTTGAATAATAAGTTCAAGGCCTTACATTGACGTATGAAACCCTTCTAATCTTCACAGGAACTATGGTGCAAAGATCAACCTGGCTCGCCGTTCCCCAGAGCAGGTGGCAATTTGGGGCCTTAAACCTCAGGTCTGCTCATCTCAGAGCTCTGTGTGCAGCACTGCCATCTTACACCTACTCTCTCAGCTGTGCCTGTACAGTCTCAGGAACTGATCCAGACAGGGTCTAAAATAAAAGGTGTACTGTGCTGTGAAGGCAGGAATAGTTTGCCTAGGTGCCTCCATGCAACATGGATCCTTTCTTCTGCCCTGGAGTCTATCTCACTCCAGAAACTCCCACACAGTGGCTGTGCCACTTTCCAGGACCTGCTTTTAACTCCTCCCAAATTAATTCTGGTCACTCGCTTCATTATAATCTGATATATAATCTGAATATACAAACATCTGCTTTACTGAATCTGAATATATAAACAACTGCTTTACAGAAACTGTACAGAATATCAATAGGAAAGAAGAGCTGAAGACATTTGTGCTCTCTTCCCAGTTCTGTCCCTGGGTCAGGATAATGACCTTGAGCAAATTGCCTCGGCCAAAATTTTCAAGTCCATATTTAGACACCAAAATAAATAACCTGATTTTCAAAGGCACCAGCCAACCACAGCTTCTATCAACAAAACCCTAATCACCAACAGACTCTAACAATTACTGTACATAAAGTACCTTAGTAAAACAAGAGATATCCCTCTTGCCATCTGTTACGCTTACTTACAGAAAAGAAAGTTCTCCATTGATCCATAGATCACCCATGTGTTTCAAGCTCAGCTTGCAGTGACTACATTACTTTCCCTTTTTACACAGATCAGGCCACACTCACTCATGAGGCAATGTCAAACATGCCAAGTTCAGCTGGAAGAGATGCAAGGGAATATCTTTATACCCTTTGCATACCTTTGAAAGGAGAAAGATGGAACAGAAAGAAAAGAAAGTGATTCAGAGAAAATAAAATCATCACAGAAAAGGAAATATGAGGAAGGATGAATGGGAGGAGGAAATAACTACAGAAAGAGGAATGAAAGAGTGGATAGGGAGGGATGAGAATGGGAAAATCAGAAGGTATGGTGATAATACATCCAACAGGTGATCACATGCTAAAGAATGGCCAGTATTTAGGCAACTCTTCTGCTTCCCTAAAGTGGAGGTGCCAGAAAGTGCCTAGTGAGGACCCACATGCCTGCAGCCTGCCTCAAGCGGCAGTCATGCATTTGGAACTGGTTGGATGCTGCTGCACCCCACCATTTCCAGTCATGCTCTAGTAAAGCCAGGCCCTGGGTGCAGGATCTTCCTCGCTGGAAAAAGCCACACTGTCCTTGGTCATGGCTGTTTGCCATTGCGATAGCTCTTCACGGCTTCCTGCTTAAGCCACTTTGCATCCTGTCACCAATTCGCCCCGGACACTTGCGCCTGGCGTTCCTGGCACCTGACCCCCTGCTTAGGCTCACCAGGATCATCTGCTGCCATTAGTGGCCCCCCGCGCTTGGCCACTGCGGCATGTATCTGCAAAGGAGCCAAGTCACTGCTGCAGTGGAAAATGTAACAGGGACCTTCTTGGCTCCTTGCAAAGCCAAAATCTGAATTTAACAGATCAGGCCTATTTCTAAAGGCTGACACACACAAATATACAGAGATAATTACTGGTGCAAGCTCCTAGGCAGAACACAGAAGCTAATAAAGTGTAACTCTTAGTTCTGCTGCTTCGGGTTTGCTTTGAGTTAACCTGAGATTAAAAGAAAACCAAAGCTCTTTGAAATCCTCACAGTCTGCACTCTGAATTTTTTTCATCTGTAAATGCAGAAGTGGGAAGGGGGAATTCTTGCCCAAGGGAAAAAAAGATTACTCATTTTAAAAGTCCTTTAAAATTATTTAATCCATATTTCTATTAAAATATATTCTTATTTTTAAAAATATACTTATCTAAAGTATAACCACCTATATTAAAACTTAAGCTTTTGGCACTTTAAAAATATTGTAAATTACATTTATAAATGTTCAAGCAGTGTGTTCGATACTGACATTTTAAGGGAAGTCAAGCCAGTGAACCAGGAAGGGTCATCACCAAGGCCTTGGAACCCAGTTCTGGGGATCTGGGGATCTCACTGGACTCTTTGCAGATAGAGAGCGGATAAAGCAGACCAACCAGTTTAATGACTAGTTTGCTCAAAGTTGTCAAACTGAGTAGTATTTAAAAAAAAAAAAAAAGGGAAAAACTAGTTTTCTTCTTCTGATCTATTCTGATCAAAACCAGGATTTGAGAGGTTGGTTAACAAAAACTTACTTTCAATCCAAGGTTCCAGCAAACCCTGCTGACTTGACTCTCCAATGGTTTAGACTGCAAGATCTCCTGGAGCATTTTGTGGCTCCTGCACAAGCAATCACCCAGCTTTCTGCTCCAGGGAAAGCAGAACCTAAGGCAAGGATGCTAATGTCTGTCCAGGTCTCAGCCCAGTACTGTTGCAACAAGAGTTACTATGTACGGTCAGGACAGCTATGGAGCACAGAGGCTCTTGAGGACACTAGAATTCTTCGCTAAAACTAACGTATATTGTACCCAAGAACAGGGAAACATTACAAGCTGTAAGTGGTTTGATCATTTTACACTGGTGACAAATACACCTGCTCCCTGATTCACCTAAATCCAACTGGTCATGTGGCCAGGTGCTGTCCTCTTCAGTGGGAGAGACCAGATTGTGACAGATGGTTTCTCCATCTCCCTCTCTCTCTCAGGGAGCTGCCTTAATTATAGTTAGTGTTATGCCACCTACCCATTAACTCCCTTCAGCTTCTATACCCACAGGGTTAACGCACGGATAGGCATTAAGATAATATGTATATTCAGAAAACAATGAAGTCATCCATGTTTGAGGTCACCTTGTCCTAGTTTTGTAGCAAAGTGTGTCACATCAACAGCTGTTGCATTTTGACAAGCTAATAATAAACCTAAAAATCCTATGTATCAGCAAAAGATTCTCCACAGCTGCAACCATCCACAAAACAGGTTTAAAAATCACACAATGCGCACAGGTGAGTGATGAGGAAGTCCATGCATTGACCCCTGGTAAGGCATAGGTCTGTCTTCACCCAGGCAGGCCTACGGCAAGGTTCGGCAGTTGTTGTGGGTGGGTTTGGCAGCGTCAGCAGCTGGGGTATCGGTACAGAAGCCTAGGAGCACTCACAGGGATGCCTCTTTAGACATAGCCAGGATGATCAAAACCAATGAGCTCAGTGGACAAAGTAGGGACAATAATTCACCATTTCATAAATCAAGTTTAACCGCAAAATATGTTGTAATAAGCTTACTTTTTTTCTCCAGTACATTTCTCCCGTACTTTTCAGTATTGCTATTTTACATTGCAGTTACTTGTGCATTTTAATAAAATTCCAGTTTTCATCCAAATATAACTTGACAAAGATCATGAGAAAAATTAGTCATGCTCAAGCATCAATACCAACACCCCATTCACCATTTCGTACCTGACACAAAATGTAAAAGAAAAGCAAGGCAAATTTCTATCATATATTGCTAGATATATTTGGTTAAATACATTGTATAATAGTTGATTCTCTTGATTAATAGAAATACATTCCAATTTTAATGCAAGGCTATTTCTACCTTGAAAATCAACATATTATGTATGAATGAGAAGCAGCACTAAAAAATAATTAATAAAATAGAGAGAAACCAAGTGTAAATTGCTAATTTAAATCAACACTTGCTGCTTGCTTATTTGTATTATGATTAGAGTTCATTTAAATTTGTCTATCTGTCTAGATTTTTCTATTTGTTTGTTTTTACTATACACATATTAATGCTCAGGCCTTTCAAAGGAAGCCTCCATAATGCCCACTCTAAGTCCTTCGTTATACTGAGGCTTGTAAACAGATTGCTAGATGAAGGCAAAGATTAAAAGATAGCAAAGGGCTGCCAGGCTAGAAACCTAAATTAAATCCATTAAGATATATTTGAATAGGCAGATAAGTAAGGAACAGCAAGCTGGGCTGATGAGTTTCTTCAGAGAGAAGAAACCATGGCGAGAGTTGCCACGCATGGCAAAAGCATCAGGCCACCTGCTACTCACGTCCAGAGACTATTGATGTCCTGTTGGGAGTTCACCCATCAAGGGAAGTCCTGCTGTGATAAATCAAACTAAAGTGACAGTGGAGTTCTTCGGCCAGAAGGTCATTTAATAAAGTAAGTGAAGAGTCACACATGTAAGTGTAAATACCCCGCACACTTGTTCAACTTGGTGCTAAAGAGCTGTTGAGGTGGATATGGAGCATGCAAAATACAAGAAAGATGGAAGAATTTTAAATTCTGTTGACCTGGTCCCTAGGTCCTGAGGCTGGATTTCCATCCGCGCTAGCAACATAATTAAACGTTTGCTAACTAATGACTATATGTGGCTTTTGTCACCAAAAGAACAGACAGTGGTAAACAAAACCCTATTTACAAGAGGTAGGGAGGAGGGAAATGTGACTCTGCTGTTGAAATTAGAGATAAACAAAATCACACCACTTAGCTAAAGAGCCTGTCTAGACAGAGGAAGAAAAAAAAACCAAATGACAAAAGCTTGGTGTTATTCTTGTGAGAAAGAGAGGGAAAAATGATTTTGTAGCTGGGCAAAAGTCTTCAGAACGAAGAATGTCAAGACAACAATGTCAAGATCACTGAATATCACCTATTTTACACTACAGAGTAAGATACTCTAGCCAGAGCAAGGCCTTCTTAATTTTGAAAAATAAGGCAAGAATCAAAAGCACAAACAGCTTAGGAAATCAGTGAGAAAATCAACCAAATGGATTTTGGTCCTAGAAGTGTAAGAGCTGCAAGCATACACTGAGGCTTCACCTACATGGTAGGTCTACTCTGCTGCAGCTACATCAGTAAAATTTAATTTAAAAGAAAGTGATTATAAGTATTCCACTTTGAAGTCCCGTTTTGAAATAAACTGTCTACAGGAAGAGTTATTGCAGAAAAGCCAGGATGGAAGAATTACTCTGCTGCACTCATGCCAAACAACTTTCCCACCAACATAGCCCTGAGTAGAAGAGAGTGTGTTTTAAAGCTGAAACAACTAACATCATTCAGCAACAGCGGAATTTCTTTATTCCAGCAGTGAATCTGAACCACTCTGCTTTGAGCTGAGAACTTTTACGCTATTTTCTAACCAACACAATTGTTACAGCCAATTTAAAATCACAGATTATCTACAATGCAGCTGCTAGATAAATCATTAAATTCTATCTTGAAGTGTCTCTCAGTTACTGCAGATAACTGGGACTTTTCCTTTTTTGTGGGATGGAGTGGGTGAAGGCACATACAGCCAAACGCTCTCTCCACTGAGCAGGCATTCCTGAAAACTGAAACAAGAATTTGACAGAGCGAAGAAACTGTGGATTAATAAAATGGCAGGGAGCAGGACAGCAGGTATGCATGCAGGGCCTTAAGTAATACATGCAGTTTGAATACACAGGGACAAAAGGAATTGAAGATGGAGAGGCAGGAGCAGGACTGCCAACTGGAGGAGATGCTGGCTTCTTGGCAGCTGGGATGCTCATTTCTTTTAAACATAAAAGTCAACAGATGAATGAGATTTTGATCAGTGTAACATCAGATTGAACCTTGCAATGCCCCAATGATTTTGGTTGGTTTTAAAGTGAGTCGCTGTTCTGAAACATCACCACTGCTTCATCCACGAAAGTGGAGGTAGGGTGCAAATATTTGAAGGCAAGTGGTCTCCCTGCCTCCCTCTAAACAGTTACATTTTCATCATTATCATAGTCGTCTTCTTCCCAAGATGCCTGCTGCTCATTGAGGTCAATCATGCCAATCAGGGGCAAAGGATGAAGAGACAGGAGGATGATGATGGTTGGCAATGCTAGGTATCAAATGGCTGTTGAGGGAACACTGAAATAAAGGGTAGAGAAGAGGTAGATGGCAGGGCCTTGCTGGACCGTGTTTCTGGCCTGTTGGCTGGAAGCAATTAACCCCTGTAAAGGACAGGACATCCTTGTGGATGGCTGGGAATCAGTCTCATCCCAGCTATGTCATAGACACATTAAATTAAACTCCCTAGGTTTCCTTTTTTCCAGTTTACAACATTTGAATGCTATTTCTCTCTTTATAGGTGTGCGGAGACAAGGGGCTTTGAATATTTCATGGAACATTCATATTACTACTACTACTTAATTTATTTCAGAGTTACCTATCTTAGTGTACAGCCTGCTCCCCTTGTACCTGCACGCTTGCCCACTTTACCAGATTGGGAATTGTGAAATCTGTCTTGAAATCTCATGTATCTTCTTCCTTTTTTGCTATAAAAAGATCTGTTTGGATCTGGTTTTGGGTTTTTTTTTTAATGTTAATGGATAACATGAGTCACAGAGGCACAAAAGCGTTTCCTCCAAACCAGAGCACTGTAGGCCACGCTACTCTAACATTAAAATTGAGAAATCACCACGTGATTTTCACCAGAGTTTGTCTTTAGGATCCAGCATAAAATTATCATAGATAAGCTGTAACTTCTAAAATAACTGTTGTAAACCATTACAGATGTAATTTCAACAATATCACATAAAGGGAAAGCTTGGCTCAAGATGCTTTAAAGGCAGTTCTGGCATACACAGGCCCTCGACTCAGCAGCTCTTGCTGACCCTGCCATGTAGGAATAAAACCAGCTCCCGGCACGACTCCGAGCATCTCCTGTGCTAAAACAAAACCCTGCTGAATAAAACAGGGTGACTGCATCTCCTGGCCGCCACGTCATATTGGCAGCAGATGCAAAGGGACAGCAGTGCAAGAAAAATGACAGCAACTTTCCCCCGGTTATTTTACTACGGGGTCCCTTCCCTGAGGGAAGCACTTCAGGGTCTGGGAAAGAAGGGTAGAGGCGAGGGGCAGCAACACCCCCAAAGAAAAAACCAGCCGCCTTTGGGACTGCGCTGCCCCGTGAGGACGGGAGAGGAGGCGGGCGACTCATGGCCTCCGCCCCAGCCTCTAACCGTCGGCCCCGGGCCTCGGCGCGGGCACGCATGCGCGGCTCCCGGGACTTGTTGCTGGGGCTTGTAACTTTCGGGGCCGGGACGGTGCTTTGCGCCGCGCCCCGTGTGGTGAGGAGACAAGACGAGAAGGGAGGGGAGAGGCCGCGGCCGCCCCGGTGCAGGTAAGGGAGGGGCGGGAGCGGCGCCGCCGGCGGCGGCAGCAGCAGTAGCACCACCAGGAGCAGCCCTGGTCGGCGGCGCTGTGTGGGGACGGGACGGAACGGAACGGGGCTGCGTGAGGCGGCCTCGGGGCAGGTCCGGCCGCGGGGAGGGGAATGGGAGAGGTGAGCCTTGAGGGGCGGCCGCCGGGGCGCGGGTTGCCCGCGGGGGCCGGGGCCGGCCGCCTCCTGCTCCCCTCCGCCCGGCCCTCCTGAGGAAACAGCTGTTTCCTCTGGGCCTCCGCCCCGCTCTCCCGTCAGCGGCCGCAGCGGGACGGCAGCCCTCCGCGGGCTCGGGGCGGGGAGCGGGCGGTCGGGGCAGCTCTGGGGGCGTCCCCTCCCTGTGGAGGGGCGGCGCAGGGCGGGGGGCTAACGCCCGCACACCCTCTTCGCCCAGAGGCGAGCGCGGAGCACAGGGGCTGACTCCCTTGGCGACTTGCGAGCCCTGGGATTTGCCGGTGTGCTGCCGGGGGAAACTGGCGCTGCCAGCCCCGCTTTCGCGCCCCTCCCAGGGCCGGGGACGCTTTGGGGTCCCAGCCAAAATAAGGGAAACGGCTTCTCGTTTCTGGAGCCCATACCGGTGCTCGCCTTCCCTGGAAAGGTCGCGAAGCGCCGCTCGTTGCATGCTCGTTTGGTTGCCGCAGCGCAGCTCCACCCGTGGGAGGTCTTGCCCTTCTCCTTATCTCCCTGACAGCTGGCTTATTTAAAAAGAATAGCTTTCACGAATTGGAAGCTGTGTCTGATAAGGTCCAGGGTGTTCCTTAAAATTTAGCATGCAGTCTCTGCAGTTGTTGTGGCGAAGGTTTCCAAAGTAGATTCAAAAATACTTACTCTTCTGTCAGCACTAAATTTCAATCCTTAGAAAGCAAGGACAGATTCACGGCGCAAATTTTGTGTGGGTTTTGGTTTGGCTTCCCCCCCCCATGATGAAACACATCAGTTGGGACAAATTTCTTCCCCACAGTGTCACACAGTCCAACATCAGTAAATGCTGTTTTGAGAGGAGTATTCCCCGTGCTGTTTTTCTGCTGTTTAAAGGGAGAACTTGTAGTTATTAATATCCTTGTTTTGGTTTTGTTTTGTTTTCAGCATCCAGAATAGTGCTGTCATGAGAGACATGTGCAGTCCTCTTACAGAGGCATGATATCCCAAAAGTAGTGTCCCTGGACCTGTGTGATGAGGACCTACCATATTTGCTTTCAAAGGATAGAGTTTTTGGGGGTATGCTTTCTTTATGAATTTGTCAGTCAGAAGTGTGTTCTGCATGAAGCGTGTTTTTGTCCCAAGTACATGGCAACCATCAAGTTAATAAGATCCAAGAAATATGTTTGAAATGGAAAGCCCCAAAATAAATGAGCAATTGCCTTCAGTGATAAAAAGACCTGTGTATCAATAGCCAAATCTTGTACAGTCTTGTATGTTATTACATTATCTGAGCAGGTCATTTGACTAAAATGAGATAGATGGCTGTTCTTTTAGAAAATTAGAAATACTCTTTGTTCTTTCTTGTTCATGATATACTGTAGTTACTGTGCTGTTCTTTCAGTTGAATTCTCCTATTAAAAAAAGGAAAATCACACAATATTCCAAGAACAGAGAGGAACATGTGTAATTTGTGTAGTAGTTCTTTTCTGTGGAATTAGTGGCAAATTTGTTAATAATCTCAAGGTCCTGACATATGAATACAAAGTTCACAAGCTGGCATGTTCACACATGCTCATCAACTAGGAGCAAAATCTTCAAACTGCTATTGTTGGAATATCTAATGCCCTGTGTTACTGCTAGAATCAGAATCCAGGCTGAAATAAGTAGTTCAATGTTATAGGTTAGAAGATAGAGTAGTTTGTTTTGTGTGGGTCTTCTGTAGTCTTCCTAAGATGTCTGTAGAGGACATGGTTGGTTAAATGTCTGGAATTCTTGCTTGGACACTGCTACTAGCTGAGCCTGTCAGTTATTGCAAAATACTTTACAGGGAAAGATTGTCAAATATGACTTCGCTTCCGAAGTAGTTTCCTGGTCAAATCTTCCTGTACTTTTTGTACTTGTAATGTTAGTACATCTCATAAATACCAGGCAGGCTTTTCACATCATTGTTTCACTTTTTCCTTTTTTTTTTTTTTAAGGGAAAGACGAAATGAACCCTTTCTTTTTTCTGGGTTTTGGACATTCTCATCTAGTCTACTTCTGGAATAGAAGTGTACCTTTCAACTCAACAAATGAGACGTACTGCTACAGCACTGCCCGGGGCAGCACAGTGCTCCAAGGAGTAACTTTTGGTGGAATCCCAACTGTCCTGCTGCTTGATGTAACCTTCTTTTTTGTAAGTGCTGTTTCTATTTCTTGTATTAAAAGTCCTTGTGGCCTTCTCAGAAGTTAGATTGTTCAGAATTCTCTTATTTATCAGGAAGGGATTTGTTTCTGAGAATCTTGAGAATAAGAAATGTGCTAAGGCCATCAAAACACCTTTCAAGTATTGATAAAGGTTCACATACAAGTAGGATGACAGTGTCACTGTATGTTGGATGTATAGATGTGGAGAGACCAACATCATAGGGTCTGTATGTGGAGTCATGGCAGGCTTTGTGGTGGTAGCTCAAACTTCTATGTTTTGTCTTAACTGCAAGAACATTTTTTCCTTACTCTGTGTTTAAGTACTGGGTACCTTTTCAGGAAGGGAACACCATTGCTAACTTGTTTGTTTTTCAAAAGGAAATACAATACGGAAAATCTGTCATTTCACAGATTTTTTTAAAATTAGATTTCGTGAGGCTGTTGAGGAAATAATGTACTGATCAGCTCAGTCCTGACCAAAGAAGGAATAGGATTAGTTGCTGGTCTGGAGGCTCCAAAACTGGACCTGATCTGGAGGCCTGAGACTCCAGTAAAACTTATGATTATTTCTATAAGTTTGGTCTAGGTGGTCTTAAGCCACCAGAAAAAGAGTTGTAGAAGATCTGAAGTTGGCCTGATAAGTGAGGTTTCTGATAGTAAAATGGGGCTAAAGGGATCACATAGTTCCTGAGTTCGAGAAAGCCACTGTGGAGAAACTTAAAACTACCTGTGTAAGGTCTGAGCTGGTAGTTCTGTAGGAACATAGAGGATATTCCTAACAGTTATGTAGTAGCATTCTTTGCTATTGATTTGGTGTATGCAGCATGCTACCATAAATCCATTTTCTGAGAATGTACAGTATTTACTGCTCTGTGTGACTGAGGCACAGCATTTAATAAGATTTAATTGGAGTGTTTGGAGGGACTACTTCTTTTTTTTTTTTTTTAAAAAGCTGTGGTTGAATTTTAATATACCGAGTCCCTGCTTTTGAATTCCTTGCTGTTGAACCCTCCTCTCAAACAGCATTAGGTAGAGAGTTAGATGCAATGTAGAAGGCTCCTCTCTTCTTCAAGTAGTGAGTACTGCAATTTATTTAGCAACTCCTGTATTCCTATGTTCATGACGTGTTTACTGCAGATCCCTTTAGTAACTGTCAGTTGATGAGTTTCTGAATATTATTTCTAGGCTGATTTCCTAAGAAAGTGAGGTTTTTATATTGCATTGTCTTCCCATTTTTGTCTGGCAGTTCCTCCTAATAATTGTAGAATATGTTAGCTAATTTCAACCAAAGTTGTCAAAGAGTCTAGAGAACTTTCCTGCTTGTGTGAAGTTTAACGGCCAGGTGAAGGAGGAAGATCTAAACTAATATTCCCTGTTGGGAGGAAGGCTTTTATATGAAAGTTTTATTCATTGTGAAATGTGGAAATTAGCTGTGTAGTCTTGACACATGATAATCTTGACATGTATCCTGGCTGGCCAGTTGGTATTTGCATAGATCCAAATAAATTACATCACTAGCACCACTTTCTAGCCAAACAGGTATAGGATGTAGGAAGGGCTAGGAGGTGAAGGCGTATGCTACATATGCATAGAAAACAGGCCTTGTTACTTCTGCTTCATTGCTTTGTACAGAGCAACTTGTTTCTTAAAAAAAAAAAGAAAAAAGAAATGCATCTATGAAATACATAGTGTGTTTTGTTTTTTCTTTTTCTTGTTTTCTTAGCCTCTTCCAAACAGTGAAAATACAGGGGGGAGATAAAAAATACATTGCAGAGATCAAATATAAGTTTCTGGGTTTTATGAGTTGTAATAATACATTACTTTTACTGAGGATAAAAATAATTCTCATACTTGAGAAAATAGTTGAGCCTCCTACAGCCTGTTTACATCACTGTTTCAAAATAAAATTGCAAGTCTTCCATCATTGTTCTGGTCATTAATTAATGAATAATAGTAAAGGTATATTTATAAAAATTTTTACTTCCTCTGAAGTACTACTTGCTACTTTTCCTGTCACAAACCTTCATACACTTGCAGTTCGGAAGTATTTTTGCCTGCAGTTCTCCTCCTTTATAAATTAGAATAGGAAGGCAGGTGTTCTGGTCCTTTGGTCCCAGACAGGTTGGTTTGTAGCATGGCCACCATTGGATTTGTTATGATTGGTTTAGGAGCTACGACAGCATTTTTTGACAGTTACTATGCACTGAAGAATAATTATTATGAAGTGGAAAAATAAATATTCTAAGATCTTTGTTTTTATTTTCTAGATTTTAATATTACTGTTTTCCATTATAAGAAAGAGATTCTGGGACTACGGTCGTGTTGCTCTGGTGTCAGAAGCTGAAAGGTAAAAAAGATACACAATCAGATTGGTTTGTTGAAACCACTTGGGGAATGTGGAAGTAGGTACAGTAAATAGGGCTTAAATTAAGTGCATTTGTATCAATTAGATATGTTTGTAATCACATGCACATGTTTG
This sequence comes from Balaeniceps rex, assembly GCA_013401315.1. Taxonomy (NCBI): domain Eukaryota; kingdom Metazoa; phylum Chordata; class Aves; order Pelecaniformes; family Balaenicipitidae; genus Balaeniceps; species Balaeniceps rex. Next base: position 7,605 of record VYZW01040865.1, on the reverse strand, counting down.
TTAAAAATGTCCTCATGCTGCTTTGTGTGAAATACATCCCGCTCACAGAGTTACTCTTTGCGGTTTCGGTAATAAAGCTGTGTGTTTGGCACTGTCATGAATTTCATTCTACAGTTGTGGGTTAAGGAAGTGGAGGTAAGAAAATAGGCTGCTTGTCTGCTAACATGTCACGTACCTACACCTTGATGTTTACAGTGTGTTTCTGTGATAGAANCTTTGCAGGTTTCTGAAATTCTTCACTGATTTTTAGTAATACTGCAAGTGAGCTTTTGATTTTTTTTTTTTTTTTTAAATATTATTTCTATAGGATGATATCTTGGGATGTTTAAAAGCTAGCTGTCTATTTATGAAGTGAGTAAACTTCAGCAGCGAGCCTCTTCCTCGTATTAGTGGTGTAACAAAGTTGTAATTTCACAACTAAGCAACAGGAAAGGACTCAAAATGTGGTTTTTAGG
>VYZW01040862.1:4071-27871 GCA_013401315.1 Balaeniceps rex | reverse complement strand
GTCTTTTCCAACCAAAAGATTCTGTGATTCTGTGAGGTTTTACATACTGAGTTTAAATGGTATTTAAAGACTCCCAAATTAAGTTTCTTATGTAAAGGCAATATTTTATCTACATACACATACATAACCATTATTTATTACCTATACCAATCAACTACAAAATATGAAGTATAGCATATACATTTTCTCAAAAATAAAATACTGGCAGAGTTGACACTGAATCAACCGTGGAGAAAAAAAATTAAGCATACAAACACTGAAAAACAGTAAAACCTTTTTATTATTTTAAAACAGCTTCTTTATTACCAATGTAAAATTCATGGCATCAAAACCGAAATATTGCTGTGGAACAAAATCTGAGAAGAGGCTTTGAAGAAGACTCTGAGAATTAGCTGTCAACTCATCTTCCTGCTGGAGATTGCTGCTTTGCAGCAACTATTGCAAAATCAAACATGCCACCGCCTGGTTCACCATGGTTCAGAGTTTAACATATTAATTTAAACCATGTGCAGTTTCAATTCGACTTAATACCTCAGGCTGTGAACTACAATTAGGAAGAAGCTGCCACATGTTCAGCTCCATTGCCCTTGCATATGAACATCACTATGTCTTAAAAACACTGAATAAACTAACAGGACAAGCAAGTTCTCTGAATTTTCTCCATCACGTCCTGATGCCAAGGAACAACTCTCAAGAGGTCACATTTGGTCTGGTTTGCATTTTTAAGTTTTTGCTAACTCTTGCATTATTTCCATTATTTTTTCATAATTAATCACATACTTGTTTGGATTTAGAGAGACACTGTCAACATAAATAATGCCACTTTCTGATTTAAAGACTCAGTCACACTCTTCTGCTTAAAGGTATATCCTCCAGAAAACTGAAGTGAGGTTTCCTTCCCCACTTCTTGAAAAGATCACATAAAGTGATTTTTACCAGTCTATGAATCTCACAAATAAACTGAAAAGATAATTTTTTGCCATCACTTAACTTTTCAGTGTTAAAACAGTCATGAGAGGACTTTCTTCTACCTTTTTCATAGTTTGATTTTTAAGCTGACTTTACTGCTTGACATGTTTATCTAAAATGTTGATTAAATGTTTTAAGGTGGGAAAGGAGACAGCACAACAATGCAAATACGTCAAATTCTTCAATTCAAGTGTGGCACAGAAGAGTGAATTATTCCTTTTTACATGTATACAGCCTGAGTTAAGCTAATGTTTTCCTTTTTCCTCATTTGCAAAGACAGAGTATCAGACAAAGCCATTGAGAGATCTAGAATTTTAACTATTTTCAGATCTTCACAACATGTATGTAAACACAGTACTACTGTAATGTAATATATGCCAGAATTAGAGGCTATTATAAAAATATTAAGGTATTTTAAATGTTTGGTTTGCTATGGTGTTAATTAACGCAGTTACAACATCTGAAGATACTTTATTTATAGCTTATGATCAGTCACACCACAAGCAAGCTGTCCCAAAAACAAGGAATGTCAGAAAACTAGTGTTACATAGTTATAAATGATGACATATAAGAATTACTACATACAAGGTCAACAGTTTTCTGTGGGGGAAAAAGGAACTTCACTCCTCCCCTTTTTTCCCCAACTGCTTTGAATTCACAACCTCAACACACCCATGCTCTTTTCAGTTGCAGGTGATGAGGTAGTTCCAGTTCTGGTTGTACCAAACGCCTATCCTTGCACTCTCCAAAACTGCATCCCTGTTGACTCCAAAGCAATGAGCTTTGATTTTGTGTGTTGTTTGCTTCCAGAACCCATTTTATTTCATCTTCCTGCAACCCCATGACAGCTCTGGCACACTTATTTTTGTGCCCTTAGCCGTGTTACCATGACAGGCACTGGTGGTGGCTAATCCAAGGCCAGAGAAGCTGGCAGAAGACACAGTCCAAGCACAGCAAACACCAAAATTAAACAGAAGGTTCAAGGTCTTCTTACAAGGAAAGTCAGCAACATCTGGGGATCATGACATTGAAAAAGTAGCAAAAGAGAACCATCAAAGCTCACAAGACAGATGTGCAACTGCTGGTCAAGCCTTCCAGTGGACTAGCAGGGAAAGAGAACATCTAATTTACCAGAAAGAATGATGGATCAAATTACCAACCAAAATTTCTCTATCAAATTCGCCCAGTAGTTTCAAACCACACTGAGTTTACAACTTGTCACCTTTGGCCATAATGGTCAGCAATATGTCTTAAAACTAGATTTACCATTGCATCTGATCAGTCTTAGATTGTCGTGTTCTCTCCTATGAATCCTCCAGGGATAGATGAACCTGTCCATAAAAGGGTGTTTATTTCAAACAGCAAATGAAAATTAAAACAAAGCATTTGGTTGAATGAAATACTATCCCCAAAATAGATTTAATCCACTGATCTTTCCCAATTCTATTATCCAAACTACATTCTCAGTTAATCAGCAGTGATCTATAATACGAATTCTGCACACCAGGCACTGATGTATGGAAAAAACTATAATGAAAACAGCAAAAGTCTCAGAATAAATCTGTAAGTGTTTTCGCTTCAATACACGTATTCAGCTGTGGTTTATTTTAATGCTCCTTTTAGTTGCAGCTATTAAAAATACTCTGTTTTCACCAGCCTGGCAAAGCGCAGGGCAAGGGTTAAGACTCGTAGCTATCACAGGGAAGGTAGAAGTGGAGGAGAGGGGAGTCTGGTCTACTTACACTTCATCTCAAGTTTTCATAATGCCACAATTAGGACAAGATATGGCACCCTGTGAGACACAAGCTAGTGAGAGTCATTTTGGTAACACAAAATTAGATCAAAATGATCACTTTAAAAGAATAACATCTTTATTCCCAAGACAAATATTCTCATTACACAAACCTGATTCTTCTGGCTTCAGAAATAAACATGAGAGAATACAGTTATTCTATTTCTCAATAATAAGAACAAGAGAAATAATGTTATTTTCTGCACCACATTTCCTATAGAATATGCAGAAAGTTTGCCAGCTTTGTTGCAACATTTTTAGATAAACTAATCAATTCACAATAATACTTGTTTTAGACAACTAGGGGAAAATAGGTATTGTCTATTGAATAAGTAGTTTTAACTTAGTTTCTAGATGCTGGATTTACTAAACTGGGATTAGCAGTGGGAATGCAATATTTAAAAATAACTGATCCATACTAAAGACCAAAGTAGTTATCTAACAGGTATCTGGTGATCTAAAATATAGTGGTAGCCTCAGCCTAGTTCTTTATAGCTCTATCTCACATTTTAAGTCAACTTGAGAATCACACATTGTGTTTTCACATCCAGCTTCTCCAAGAGCCTTGACTGACAGGTGTGCCCAGATTAAGTTTGCCCAGAACAGCACTACTGAGTTCATCACAAAGCGCCCAGTTCCCAGGACTGCTCGTCCCCGATTAAAGAGCGACTCTATAAAATGCACAGTGCTTGAAGCAACTACTAAAATTGCTGTGTGTCATCTTCTCAATGCTGTTGACACAATCTAAGAGTTACAAGTTGCTATATAACAAACATTTCTGGGAAACAAAAAAAAATATGAAAATCTCTAACTGACATTAAAAAATAGAGGCAATGGTCTTATAGGATTTGAATAGAATTGGATTAAATGTCTAGGACCAATATCATGGACTTGGACACCAATATGTGCTGGAACACTGGGTTACTAATACACAAAACAGGTCACCCCAAGCAACAGACTACATTAAAAAAAAGAAAGAAAACAAAAAAGTAAAATGTTTTTTTCAGATACTATTATCTGTAAAGATGATTCCTATTCTTTTGAGCTAGAACTCATAGTAGTATGAAGCTCCTGGTCTTTTCCAAGTTTCCCTGACACTGCTAAAATTTTAAAACATTCACCTGGGAACAGACTCTGGCCACAGGGATTTGTCACACTGTGCCTTGTGACACCAGGCAAGAGAACTTGAAAGAAAGTTTAAGCCTTTGATCTCCTCAGGGCTCCCTCTTTCATAAAAATGCTGAATTGTGATTGCTATGCTAAAAATAAAAATCATTTAATCACCCAAACAGCCTCATTCTGACCAGATCACCACATGTGTTTGTTCTGTAACTCAGAGTTACTTGGCCACGGTCAACCAGCATGATGATATTAGTGTATTAGTGAAACTTGATAGCAACGCTTCCCTTTTAATCACTTGTCTTCCAACTCCATCAGTCTATTGCTCTTGATTATTCTGCAGAAGAGATGTAAAGCTACTGGCCATCCCTTACACACCAAAGCCTAGCACAGCCTACAATCCTGCAACTGACACTTGCACATGGCAGGTTGAAATAGTAAGCCTGAAGTTCCTCAGGCACCTAACTCTTATTTCACAGGTGAGTGAATTATTGAGCTACTACATAAGCACGAGAACTGAAACTTTAAAACAAAGCTAGTTGTTCACAGCAACAGAAGAAATAACCCAAATTCTTAGATTCACAACTTTAAATCCCAGGCTCATTTTGGAATCAAACTCAGACCTGCAGATGGCATCCAAGTCTACAGGAAAAGCAGCATTTCAGGCATGCCCATTTCTTCAGTATTTTGCACTCCCTGGCATGCCTCCCCACCCCTTCGTCATTACCTTACTGTTCTTGGGTTTATGAAAGCTCTTCTCAAACACACACCTCTACTGATTCACTGTAGACTTGGATTTAGTAGCTAACTCCAGTTTCACAGCTCCTTTCTGAGCCAGGTACAGGAGTGCCACACATTAGCTCACTCAAGCCCCATTTGACTCTGGGCTTACAAACACTGTCAGGCTTACACACACTATCAGATGTTGCAAGTGATCTACTGAGGTGGCCTTAAAAATGTAAGAGTTTTACATTTATTTACACTAATTTAGACCAAATACATATCCAGGCCAGATTATAGCACTAGGTGCCAGAAACATATGTTTAGAGATAAGTGTAAGTGGATCACTCTATATTAGGACAAACCTACTTGACAGGGCTTCAGCAAACACTGGCTTGGAAAGTCAAATTGCACTGACAGTAGTATATTTTAAAAGTACTGATGGTTCTAGTGTCTGACTCATCCTTCTTAAACCCATTTATAATTTGGCCTCCACAACATATTGCAAAGCCACATTCTACCGTTTGTACTGTATAAAAAGAGGTAACTTTTTTTGCCTTAAAGTCACTGTCTGGATACCATTGCTTTGTAATGAAAAAAGACAAGTTATTTGTTCTTCCCTTTCTATACCACTAATGATTTTTCAGGCATGTCAAAATACTCCTTAACCATCTTTACATATCTGAAAAGCACTAGTCATAAATGAAGCTGTCCAATATCCTCAATCACCTTTACTCCCTCCTTCTTTGAGCAACTTCTAGTTCTACATCATCTTTTTTGAGATGGTAAGATGCAAACCATGTAACATGAGCATAAATAGAAACCACAAATTACATAGAATCACAATTTATTTTAAAATATTTTATAATTAGCTTTCAAACATTAAAATACCCATTTAAAAAAATCTGGTTTAAATGAAGTTGTCTCGCTATGTACCTTACTTAACTAAAGCCTTAGCTGCACTTAACTGGAATTCTTTTAATTACTATCTACTTGGATTTTAATAACTTATGCCTTTTTTTTTTCCTAGGATTCAGTGTTCTACTGTTTTGTTTCTACAGGATACATGATCTCAACTGCCCAACAGTCCCTCGTCAAAGGTGGTAAGTGACCACTGGGTACTCGGACTCTGGCAGGAGAAAGGAATAAAACCAGCTGTCTTAACGCACTGCCGCAGTCCCGCATAGCGCGACAGAGCAGGCCCAGCCCGCCTAACTGGCCACCGCTCAGCAGGACGAACTCCAACCAAAGCCCAACCTTCTGAAAGTCTTGGAAAGGAATTTGGGGTTGTTTCTTTCCTAAGGCTCTGGAAGAGGGAGGAGTCACCCTGCTCTACCGAGCATACCTTCTCTCTTGAAGTTGCAGCTCAATTATGCATTTGCTGCCCTTACAGCAACCTTTCAGGCAGTCACAGAAGCACTTCCATCATACCCATCTCTAGGCTCCATGCAACTACCTAAGAATCTCTTCCATAATGATTTTATACAAACATCCATCTCTCAGTCTACGAAGAAGGAATAACATCACATAGGTGAGCAACAGCAGGAGGGTAGTGAGTGGGAGACAAGCACAACTATTAAACAGAAATTACTGGGGTGAGAGGGGAGAATAGAAGAAACAGATCATGTCAAGGAAAAAAGAGATGTCCCAAGAGAGGATTTTCTTTAGAACCATGAATACAAGAACGGTATAATTTTAGTACAGTTTGAAAATTAGTAAACAACTGATTTTAATACCAGAATTTAAAGTACAGATATTGTACCTAGACAGCTCTGACCTTTATTGCTGCAACAAGAACAATAGAGATATTAATTTTTTTCCTCAGGGATAGGAAAATATAATTGACCTTTAACTATGGAATTCTCCCTTCCATTTTAGAAAACTGCAAACTAAGCATTGACAATAGCTCAAGGCAACTGAAGCCCTTGGTTCTTTTAGTCTCCAACATTCAAATTATTGACTTCTAATTGACTAACTTCAGTTGAGGAAAAAACAGTAAGGCACCAATACTGTCAAGAAGCGTTATTTCACCAAATCTATTCTGTGGTTTGCCTTTAACCAACAAGTTCAAGATAAGATTCCTGTAGTATTAACACTCAAAGAGACTCCATAGCAGAACATTACTTCATTATGCAGGACTTTGATGTAAAAGTCAAAAGTCTGCCAGCTGCTTTGCTGGACAAAACCAGAATATGTGGTATTTAGACATATGCAATGTTTTAATCGTAGGAATTCCAAATGTGTAGGCTAAATTAAAAACAGTAAACACATAACTCAAAAAACGTTGCTACCTTTACAGAGGTCCACTTTGAAACTTAGTAGACCACCTTTTTAAGCCAAAAAAACTTGTTCATACTGTCTTCTGTTAAATACAACAACTTTTTCTATGGTTTTCAAACAGATACAGACTGCTGCAATTCTGCTCTGGAACATGCATTTTATTACACTATGCTTATCTTTCTAGCTATTTCTCCACATACATTTCACATACATGTGCACATTTCTGCACATTGTCAGAGATCCATTCAAACACAACAGTTCCCAAAAGCAGAGCTCATCCTAAAAGGCATATTACTGGGATAGAAAGAGGGGCAGAGCAGGAAGACTAGTACCAAAACTCTGCCAACTTTAAATAGAACCATCCCTCTTACAATGTGCTGTAACTGTTAATGGATTAAAAGTGAAAAATAAGAAAACAAGGGTGAGGGTCTTTTAAAAAAAGTGTTGATAGGAAAAACAGGAAGCAAGGGTTATCACTTCAAATGTATGAAGGCTGAGACCAACAGTATTTTAAAGATCTGAATGCTGGAAATTGTAAAAACAGGCAGAAAGACAATTTTTTGTTCCTTCAAATATTATTAAAATGCTTTTTTTAAAAATTTTTTTTCTTTTAAAAAACAGCCTAGCAAAATGGAGCCCATTCCCAAAGTTCCCATAGGCAACTAGAACAATATTAGTTACTGATTATTAAAATACAGGCTAGATTAGAAAGGTAAGAGTTAGGCAGAATTACAACAGGAATAATCAGTAAGAAAAGGAAATGATTATGAATAGAACTGCTATATAGTTATGTTTTTAACAGTCCTATCCTTCTCATTTGTAGAAAACTGAGGTCACTTCATTTGCTTGCATTAGATATTGGCATAACTTTGGGTACTATCCTTCTGAATCTTTCCCAGTCCTCCTCTTTAAAAGCTTTTAAAAATTAACATTAGCTTCTCTCACATTCTTCAGTAAATCACCCCAAGAACAAAAAAAAGAAAAAAACCAACCAACAATCTCACACACATTACAATTGAGGTGCAGATACAAGACCATCTCAAACTGTGAGAGCTCATGGTTTTTGTAATATAGGAAGCCCAAGAGGGTTATCTGTAGCCTTTGATCAGTGAACAAAATCCATTCAGCGAACACCCATGGGCATAGCAACTACCTAACAGATGCTGCTTTTAAGAAAAACAACTTAGTTGTCACAATAAAAAAATTATTATTTTGTCTAAGCATAACAAGCACACTTGAGGAAGCATTGAAACACTTTTGTAATCTCCTGGACACCAACTTTCTAGTCTTCGACATCCATACCTAGACCCAGGCTTCCTTCAAACAAGGACTAAAATAAATTTTAACTTCTATATACATTATTATGTATAAATATGTGTGTGTATGTATATGTTTGTGTGCACAGTAGCACTTTCACACAAGAAGACAGGAAAAGGAAGCTAGATAAGATTTACTATCTAAAGCTCATTGTCTTATGCAATCACAGCCAGAGACCAAATGAAAACAGCTTTCAGTAGAGATAGATTTACTCTTTTATTACAGACATCAAGATGACAAACAGATCAGCAACGAGTGAATCCACTCAAAGTACAGGTATGCTTACAAGAAGCATGTGCAGTTTCCACTACTGCCCTACAGTTCACTAGTTAACGTAGAAGTAGTTCACACCAACCTTTGCCACTAGCTTTCTCAGTGAGAAGACAACAATCCTTAAAGATTGCAATCCTTGAAAAACATGAACGGAATTTAAAACAAAAACCAGGTTTTAAATACAAAATCCTTGTCTCTTAAGAGTAAATTAATAAAACGAACATCTTGTGCCTGTTCCTCAACAGGACCAGCAGTTGTCCTCTAAATGATGAAATGGAGAGAGTTTAATTTGATACAACATTCTGATAGAATGTTCTCATTGTCCCACATTTCTGTTTCTTAAATGGAATTTCTAGCTTAGGTAAATACATTTACTTCTACAACTCTTAGTCCTCCAGAAAATGCTTGAGACTGAACACAAACTTTATCTGAGAAGATTCATGCTGTACGGCAGCAATCAAAAAGTTGAATATTTAGCATAGCCACGAGAAAAACAGGTTTCTCTCCAGGTTTTACTTTTGCCCTATGTCTAGATAATCTATGGCCACCAAAAAGGACTGAATGCCTTCCCTCCAATCTTTTTTTCCCCACACACACTAAATCATTGAAGTGATCACAAAGCATATTTAGGACACCATCAAGAAGCCAAGTAATAAAGGAATTCTTTCCTTCATGTTAATGTGTGGGAATTCAGTGAAGTTGTCCAAAACTAAAACCAATTCTATTTGGTCCAGTCTTTATCAAACCAAATTACATTTGTACAACCTGACAATCTTATTTATGCAGTAAAGGTTGCCATATACATCTTCAAATTGTAGGGTTGTTTTTTTTTTTAAAAAAAAGTCAATAGCTTCTACAGTCTGTCATCATCTTGGTAACAAAAGGAAGAGAAAGATGTTTATATTTCAAAATCCATGTCCAGGCCTTGTCCACAAAATTTATTACCATCCTACTCTGTAGTTACAGTAAATAAAAGAGTTAAAAAAATAAAAACATGCTACAGAGCAAGCGGCCAGTCATCATGAACATTACACCCCAACAGCTCATCTCACTGTGACCTGAAACATGAAATGCAGTCATTTTCCCTCCCTCACTAAGGCACTCCCATTTAACATAACTGTGCCGAACCAGGGTATTTTCCTTAATAAAACAACTGTTACACTAAAACCAATGTTACTTCATCAAATAAAATTACTAAAAATGAAATTAAGGTCCCAGGACAGCATCTCTGTTCATTGCCTGTTCAAAACTGACATAACCAAGGAGCCCAGCACAGGCTAGGATGTGCGTGGCTGGGGACCAGCCCCAGCCTCGCTGACAGGGACCTGGGAGTCCTGGTGGACAGCAACGCCGAACTCGAGTCAGCACTACACCGCTGCAGCAACAAAGGCAAATCCAATCCTGGGCTGCATCTGCAGGGGCATTACTAGCAGAGGTAGAGATGTAATCATCCCACTCTACTTGGCACTTCTCAGGTCTCACCTGGACTACTGTGTCCAGTTCTGGTCCCCACAATACAAAAAGTATACAAATACACAATACAAAGACTGAAGAGGGTCCAAAGGAGGGCCATGAAGATGATCAAAGGGCTGGAGAGCCCTTTGAGGAAAGACTGAAGGAGTTAGGCCTATTCTCCCTGGAGAAGAGAAGGCTCAGGGGGGACCTCATCACTGTATTCCAGTACTTAAAGGGTGGCTACAAAGAGGATGAGTCTCTTTTCACAAGGAGCCACACAGAAAGGACAAGGGGCAACAGGTACAAGTTGCACTGGGAGAGGTTTCATCTTGGTATAAGAAAGAAATTTTTTACAGCGAGAACAATCAATCACTGGAACAACCTCCCCAGGGACATGGTGGAGTCCCCATGCTGGAGGTTTTCAAGACGTAGCTAGACAAGGTGCTAGACAATCTCATCTAGGCTCCCTTTNTGTGCAGTTTCCACTACTGCCCTACAGTTCACTAGTTAACGTAGAAGTAGTTCACACCAACCTTTGCCACTAGCTTTCTCAGTGAGAAGACAACAATCCTTAAAGATTGCAATCCTTGAAAAACATGAACGGAATTTAAAACAAAAACCAGGTTTTAAATACAAAATCCTTGTCTCTTAAGAGTAAATTAATAAAACGAACATCTTGTGCCTGTTCCTCAACAGGACCAGCAGTTGTCCTCTAAATGATGAAATGGAGAGAGTTTAATTTGATACAACATTCTGATAGAATGTTCTCATTGTCCCACATTTCTGTTTCTTAAATGGAATTTCTAGCTTAGGTAAATACATTTACTTCTACAACTCTTAGTCCTCCAGAAAATGCTTGAGACTGAACACAAACTTTATCTGAGAAGATTCATGCTGTACGGCAGCAATCAAAAAGTTGAATATTTAGCATAGCCACGAGAAAAACAGGTTTCTCTCCAGGTTTTACTTTTGCCCTATGTCTAGATAATCTATGGCCACCAAAAAGGACTGAATGCCTTCCCTCCAATCTTTTTTTCCCCACACACACTAAATCATTGAAGTGATCACAAAGCATATTTAGGACACCATCAAGAAGCCAAGTAATAAAGGAATTCTTTCCTTCATGTTAATGTGTGGGAATTCAGTGAAGTTGTCCAAAACTAAAACCAATTCTATTTGGTCCAGTCTTTATCAAACCAAATTACATTTGTACAACCTGACAATCTTATTTATGCAGTAAAGGTTGCCATATACATCTTCAAATTGTAGGGTTGTTTTTTTTTTTAAAAAAAAGTCAATAGCTTCTACAGTCTGTCATCATCTTGGTAACAAAAGGAAGAGAAAGATGTTTATATTTCAAAATCCATGTCCAGGCCTTGTCCACAAAATTTATTACCATCCTACTCTGTAGTTACAGTAAATAAAAGAGTTAAAAAAATAAAAACATGCTACAGAGCAAGCGGCCAGTCATCATGAACATTACACCCCAACAGCTCATCTCACTGTGACCTGAAACATGAAATGCAGTCATTTTCCCTCCCTCACTAAGGCACTCCCATTTAACATAACTGTGCCGAACCAGGGTATTTTCCTTAATAAAACAACTGTTACACTAAAACCAATGTTACTTCATCAAATAAAATTACTAAAAATGAAATTAAGGTCCCAGGACAGCATCTCTGTTCATTGCCTGTTCAAAACTGACATAACCAAGGAGCCCAGCACAGGCTAGGATGTGCGTGGCTGGGGACCAGCCCCAGCCTCGCTGACAGGGACCTGGGAGTCCTGGTGGACAGCAACGCCGAACTCGAGTCAGCACTACACCGCTGCAGCAACAAAGGCAAATCCAATCCTGGGCTGCATCTGCAGGGGCATTACTAGCAGAGGTAGAGATGTAATCATCCCACTCTACTTGGCACTTCTCAGGTCTCACCTGGACTACTGTGTCCAGTTCTGGTCCCCACAATACAAAAAGTATACAAATACACAATACAAAGACTGAAGAGGGTCCAAAGGAGGGCCATGAAGATGATCAAAGGGCTGGAGAGCCCTTTGAGGAAAGACTGAAGGAGTTAGGCCTATTCTCCCTGGAGAAGAGAAGGCTCAGGGGGGACCTCATCACTGTATTCCAGTACTTAAAGGGTGGCTACAAAGAGGATGAGTCTCTTTTCACAAGGAGCCACACAGAAAGGACAAGGGGCAACAGGTACAAGTTGCACTGGGAGAGGTTTCATCTTGGTATAAGAAAGAAATTTTTTACAGCGAGAACAATCAATCACTGGAACAACCTCCCCAGGGACATGGTGGAGTCCCCATGCTGGAGGTTTTCAAGACGTAGCTAGACAAGGTGCTAGACAATCTCATCTAGGCTCCCTTTCCCACCAAAGGTTGGACCAGATGATCTTTCAGGCTCACTTCCAACCTGGGCCGTTCTATGATTCTGTTCCATGAAAAAGGCAATCAATCTTGGCAAATTTGTATGATCAGATAATTCTTTGATAACAGATGTCCTGACACTTACATGACCATAACTACTTTCATTATACAAATCTGCAAGTAGACCTCTACAGAATATTAGAAATTCTGGAGCCACTCCCATTTCAGAAATTAAGTTTATTAGAGCTGCAGGATGTTTTCTTACTACATGACACAGAGTTCAAAACAGAAGTATGAACACACTTTGTAATACACGTACTACTTTACACTGAAATTTACTCTAGATTCCATTGGATCCCACAAAAAGTCTTTGATACGTGTTTTATTGTCACATTACAAAGGTGAACATTGGACTGACAGGCATTAAAGATCAAACATGTCACACCACCTTCTTTAAATTAAATTTCTGTAATCTCAATACATGCAATTATTTACTCCTTTACAAACAAATTATTAGTTTATATCTAGACAACTAAAATCAACTTTGTTTCTTTCAGCTGAATCTTTCTGTATATTATACTCTCTAAGAAGGCACAATGTTAAGCACCTGAAGCCTACATACACTAAGTGGGAAAATAACCAAGATAGAAAGTTACAGCTCTGCAGTATAGGTAGCTTAATGAAATCTTAAAATTTGACAGAAACAGGAAGATAAAGCTCCAATTAAAATATTCTTAGCAAGAAGAAGAAAGGCTATTAAGAAAAGAAGGCAAGAGTAGCGAATACCATCAACATCACATTTTGAGTAAATAGCCAAAACAACACTGAATGGACTTTGTAAGCTGATCCACCCTAGGATATATATCCATTCTAGGATATCCACATACTGTGGCCTCAGACCACTGGTGGTCAAAAAAAAAGCCCATTTCACATATTTCACATATACACACTTCCACCCTCACCCTCTCACCCTTGCAAAAAAGCTAATGAAAAAGCTTGGGGAGGGTTTGCAAAACTGCAAGCAAAAAATAAATGAAGCTAATGAAAGCCACTGTAACACCGTGCAAGATGGGTATTTTCATTCTCAAAGTTACTGAAAGAGGCTGAAAAACACTGTGGTAGAGAAGCGCTGACAAACAAAAGCAGTGAATAATTTTCAGACATTAAGATTCCACAGTAATGTCATATATCCAAAACCTTGACAGCTGTACAATACCTGTGGGTCCAAGAAGTTAGTCATCTGGAAGTGCACAGTACAGAAATTGGGCGCTTCCCATGTTATCTAACATACATACTCTTCACCACTATGAAGTGTTATCGCATAGTCTTTATCATCCATGCTAAAGTACTGCTTAAATACAAAACCAAAAAACCTACTCTACAAGAAAACTGAATTTTGAAAAGTCAATCTTGATATCTGGATTTATGCATTTGTATTGAAGTATTCAACACACTTAATCCTCTCTTCATACATCCACACATTATCATCTGGATTTTTTTTTTTTTTTACATACGAAACTCTATCTTTTAACTTCAGATAGAAGTTTATAGTAAATCTCTGATTGGGTATTCATGTGGATTTTGTCATATTCACTTAGAAATAAAGTCAAGCAAAATAAAAACATCCAAGATCAAAGTTTGTTCCAGGTGAAGCCAGTACTAGTCTGAATATAAAGAAGAGCCTACCATTCTGCTGAATGCAAAAGGTAGACATACCTGAGGCCATCTCTTACATAACTGGGTTCTGTTAGCACTAAGTAAAGGACAGTAAACAGGCTGGTCTATCTGTAAGCAAATTTATCTCTGAACACAGACTTGGATATCTGTCGAAAGTGCTATTTCACAGACCTCTCACGATGCAGATCTCCATTTTAAGGAGAAATAATTCACAGAGGACTTGAATTAACAGGTTTGATTATACATAAAAAAATACATAAGCAGTTTGTACACACTGCATGCAAGTCCATCTATTATAAACAAAATCAAGTGCTGTTATCTTAAAATAGTGAAATACTATTCTTTTTCAGTAGCCTGCATGACTGAATTCAAATTAAGACCATACCAAGCAGATTTTATTATTACATGCAATTTTAGATACAGTCTTGATTCAAGACAAAGTGCTTTCTCTTCAGAACATGAGCCACGTAACTTCTACTTTCTTATTTTTCCACCCTATTACATAAAGAACATGGATTCACCTCCACCAGTTCTCATTGACTTAAGGGGTCAACATTGAGCAGTTACAGGACCGATCTCACAGCCTTCTATGGCAATTAAGGTCATAACAGACAAAAAGCTATTTAGCATTAAAGAGCACTGTAATTTTTTCTTCTTCTTGTGTCGTCATCATCTTAATACTCTTCAAACAAAAGCCTGCAAGTAAGCTACAACACGATACAACTCTCCTAGCCAATTCTAGAAGAGGAATCCTGCAGTTCCTTTGAAGCACACTGTTACCAGCAACAATGGAAGTTGCTCTATAAAGCCATGACCCGGCAGAGAAGATTCTTCCTAAGAACCACAGTTTAAAAAAAACAAACCAAACCAAAATGGCTTTGGATTCAAAACCAAGTCATAATTTTCATGTAGTGAGCAAGTTTGCTACAGGGAACTTATGGTACAGAATTTCCACCCCTCAAATCAACATTTTCATTTGCAGCTACTGTGCATTTGATGTGCATCACACACACTGCTCTAACACACTAGTAGGTGCTGTAGCAGTTGAATTTAAAGCAAGGCTAGGAACAGGACAAAACAGATACTTTTGTTGAGATTGTCTTTTGAAATAATGACCGATGCTGGCTTCACTTTGGGGGCCTAAACTGTTTAGCCATATGCAAGCAGACTCAAAAACTTGAAAGGACTTTCCCTTTCATAAAGAACCATAACACAGAGTAGGAGGTCTCCATAGCATGAAAGTGGTTTGAAGAGAAAAGAAAACATATGTAGCCAAAAAGAAATGACAGCCTGTTGCCTACTGCAGCAAAACCAGTTTCCCGAGGCAACTGAACAGACTGGACCATTGCATCTGAAATGCCAACTCAGTATGGCAAATGGCCAGCTACTGACCGTGCGCCTTGACTTAACAGTAGCCAGTTTCTTCAGCAAACACAAAAAAGAGTACCAGTTCTGCACTTAACAAGTGTCTGTGAAAGCAAACTTTTGACAAACTCATTCAGCAAGACATGCCAAGGCTGCCCCACTAAGAAGTGTATTAAATGCTGTATCATCTAAGTAGAACAGAAATTTATTAACAAGGTTAAGACTTAACTGAAAGCCACAAAAACAATTCTGAACCTAGAGC
The DNA here is from genome assembly GCA_013401315.1 of Balaeniceps rex. Taxonomy (NCBI): domain Eukaryota; kingdom Metazoa; phylum Chordata; class Aves; order Pelecaniformes; family Balaenicipitidae; genus Balaeniceps; species Balaeniceps rex. The sequence goes on along the minus strand of VYZW01040862.1, from coordinate 12,266 downwards.
TACAATAAAATTTAAATTACTTCTGTTTTCAAAGTGGCAAAACAAATCCATGTAATGTTACAAACCGACTTTCCAAAAGGTTTTTGGAAACAAGGGAACCCATCCAATCAGACCACATACCTCGTGCATAAAATTTGTTTCCAAATAACTCCAAATTCACACAACTGAAAGTATAACACAGCTTTCATACAACGCTGGAGGAAATGACAGTAGCAGAACAGTATGTGAACAAAATTTAGCTGTCAAAGCCCGACGACCACTACACCAGCATTTCATCCTACATTATTTTTACCCGTCTCAAAGGGGAAAAAAGCCCATTAATGATAACTAAAAAACAAACAAACAAACAAACAAACACAAAAAACAACACTCCAGGGTCAGGGATGTGTATTATTTCTTACTACAGAAATCAGAAAGAAAAAGACCTTGCCCCTTGAATCATTTACACCTAGCAACATCTTTACCCCATCACGTATATATCCATCCATCCACCATACCCTGCTTCCCAGTTCTAAACTGGCCAACTAGGAGGAGAGGGGGATAAGGAATCTCAGGACACATGTTTCCCTGTCAGAACACAGTAGGTAGACTGGATCCCCAGTCAACAAGAGTAAAGACAAGAGACTATTGGTGACTTAATGAGTCACCAATAAAGTCTCACTGAACAAAATATAGTAGAAGTTAGTGAGAGAAGCACATAATCCTACAAGGAGAAAAAATAAAATAGGGAGGAGTCCAAAGCCACATCATCCTAGGAAAGAGCAGTTAAAGTGAGAACACTATAGAGATGGAAGAACGTTCCTACGTGGTTCAGTGAAAACAGATATCATGAGAATGAGAAAAGATGAACTAGACAGTGACAAGAACATGAATGGTTAGCAGAAGACGGGAAAAAAAACAGACCGTGATTTCTGTCTGTTTCCACGAGACCAACAGACATTTAAACAAAACAAAACAAAACGGTATCGGCGTTCCTGGCAGTTAGATGCATCTGGGAACGGGAAATAATCTGAGAGCACCGAGCAGGAGGCAGAGAGCAGGATGAGTGTATCAGGCTGTCAGCAGAGCAAGAAAAAGGACTGCCTATAGACGGGACAATGCCGCCAGAAAGAAATCACAGAACAGAATGCACAAGGAGAGAAAGAAGACCGTGAAGACGAGAGAATTGGGGGATGACTCAAAAGGGACACGCGGGCTGCAAAGACCAAGTCTGTGCAGATCCCCGACAAACAGGGGATCCTCAGCGACGAGCGCCGCGGCGATCCCCTCCAAGGGCGAGGCCGAAGTGCCCGGCACGCGTTCCAGGGGGGAGGAAGGCCGGCCCGTGTGGCACCGAGAGGCCCTGCCCGGAGGAGGCTGAGCCCGGGGCCAGGGCTGGGGACGGTCCCCGGGGGGAGGTGGCGACACCCCCCGCGGGAGGACCCGGCCCCGGCGCGGTGCGGGCGGGGGGGTGTGCGCTGCCGGGGCTGCTGCCGGCTGTCCCGGCGGCGGCGGGAGCGGGGGAGCTCCCCCATGAAAGCAAACGGTGGGGCCGGGACAGCGCGGGGGCAGAGGGGCCGGGCCGCGGGACTGCCCTGACAGACGTTACGGGGCGGCGGTGAGGAAAGCGTGAGGGAAGGACGGACAACGCGGCTGTCCCGGGGAGGAGGCTCCATCCCGGCGGGTCGGGGGTCCCCGTACTCACTTTTTGTGGGGCGGCGGGTGCTTGTCCCTCCTGCCAGCCGCCGCGGACTGCTTGGGCCGCCGCCTGCGGGCCTGCAGGGCCAGCACTGCCGGGGAGAAGAGAACAGCCGGGAGCCGGCGCGAGCGGCGGCCGCGCAGCCCCCCGCTCCCGCCCNCCCGCCCCGCGCTGCCGCCAACTGCGCAGGCGCGGCCCTGCCGGCGGGGTCGAAGCCGGAAGGGCGGGGGCGGGGCGGTGGCAGGTGGCGGCGCGGGCCCCGCGGGAACGCACCTGAGGCGCAGAGCGGCCTCTCAGCGCTCGGCCCGGCCCTTAGCGCTGAGTTGAACAACTGGCGGAGCGGGTAGCTTCGGCCGCCGACCAGCCGCTGCCCCTTCCACAGGTCCGTATCTGTTACGGGGCAGCCGCCGAGGTGGGCTTTGTCAGGTCGTCGAACCGACTGGAAATTAATTTTGCTAAACACCACTTCCCTCCCCAGACGTCTTGGTCTGCGCTCAGAGTAGCGAAGTGAGCCGCCCTGTTGCCGCGCGGTGCTGGGAGCTGCGACAAGAGGAGAGAAACGGAGCGGGTGGCGGTGGCAGTGGCGGTCTGCCTCCTTGGCAGCAGCTCTACCTTGTCCCGAGACCTGTGTGGGATTAGATGCCAGAACCAGTTAACCTCACGACACAAATCCAGGGAAATTAGATTTCATTAATTCTGATTCTCACCAAGTTAGTTGATTGTCATGATGGACAACTCTTAGCAATTGGTTTCTTTCCTGCTGATGGCGTCTTGTTGCCCATGATACCAGGCTCTATTCAGATTTGGCCTAGTAATGACCTGTTGAAAACTGCCACTTCTTATGTGTATTGTGCATAGCATGGCTTAATTTTTGACAGTGTTATGACTGAAATTTCGTGTCATCTATAACTTAGGCCTGGTTCAGAAGATGACCTGGGTCATATCAAAAACCAGTATGAGTGTGAGGCTTGTCTGGCTTATCTTCACGTGGGACTGGAGTTCAAAGGCATTGTAACTGAAAGATAACAGGGAACAGTCATTAAATTTTGAGGCAGAACTGCCTCCCTAAATGGAAAGACAAAGAATCCATAAGGATGAAGATCTAAAAGCAGCTGCAGTCAAGGTATTATGAGAGTGAAGGGAACTAGCTGTAATCACTGGTCTTAAGTAATTGGATCATTGAGACTTCAACTAGACAGAAAATTGAATCCCTAGTTATGGTTAGTTCAGCTTAGGGGTGAGAGAGGAACAAAAGGATAAAGCTAGATAACTCAAAGAGGAGGTACCACAATGTATAATACTTTTTTGTCTGACTAGAGAGCCTGGTGAACAGAAAACAATAGGATCATGAAGTTCCCAAACTACAGCTCTCATGAAGCACCACAGCTGCGTTTCTAAATCAAAACATTTTCTGTGTCCCATCCTCCATCATAAAAGAACATAGGAAAAAAACATTTCCAGTATGAACTACTACTTGGTAATGTGCAATGTTGGTATGTTACATGTCTCCCTTGTTGTGGTTAGTCTTTTAGTGATAGTTCAGTGTGGTAGGTCAGGCAATAGAACGCTGTACTGAAATTCTGAAGGCTTTCTGCTGAGAAAGTTTAGATGCATGAAAATTAATCATAGTTGAATGTTAAAAAGCAGATTACATCTTTACCCTTTGTTTCCAGGCTAATTTTAACTTCATTGGTTAAATTGTGCTCCTGCATGAATACTTGTGCCTGTACAGGGAATGGTAGAGACGAGCAGCTGATGAAGAAGAAAATGTTGAGAATGCTTTTTTGTTTGTCAGGGCAGTGCTGGCTTGAAGTTACCTTGTAGCTATAGAGCAGAAACCATATCAGGGTCCCAATCATCTTTTAACCTACTCATGTGCAATTCTATTTACTTCAACAGGAGGTTTATGTGTAGAACTGATTGGACAATTGGGTCTTAGCTAAGTACAGTGAGCTTTGCTTACATCAACGGTATTATATATTTGCCAAATCTGGAGTCAGGAAGGAATTTCCCTCACGAGCATAATGCCAGCAACATAATCAGGCTGAGGGAACAATCTGCTAGAACACAGAGAAGGAATTCTGTTGGAACCAGGTGGGTGTATACTACACAGTCAATTTCTTTCAATTCGAATGGACTCATATTTTGGGACTCTCTTGTTTTCTTCCCCACCTCCAGTCACCCTTGAAGAGCCACTCAGAGGATGCTCATGCAGAAGTGCAAAAAAATCACTGAGACTCTATATGTATGTATAGAGGATTACCATGTGCAGTTAACTAACTGGAGACTAAATTAAGGTCAGTAGAGGCTAAACGTATTTCAGAAAAGGAAAAAAAAAAAACACCTTATTTCTCAGACTCTTGAGAGTGTAACTCCCTTCCTGAAACAAACAGTAAGTGAAAATTTAAAAAATTACAGAAATAATTCAAGGTACGTGGTTGTTAAGAATGGATCTACCCTGGATTATGTTTATTTGAATCCACACTCATTTCAGTGAAATTCTCCATCTTTATTTCAGTATATCTCTTATTGTGAGTAACTTGGCTTTTTCAAAAATAAATGATGAGTCAAGAGAGAAGACAGACTAAATAGCAAAAGAAGGCATTTGTAAAATCAGTATACAACATAAAGAAAGAATGGTGGACTGGCTCAGAATGTATCTGTTTCTGGCTGTCTCTCTTTGAACACAATACAGGAACAGGTGTCTGTCTTATTACAAGAATTACCATAGAGCTCCTTCACTCTGGGGAAGGGCGCTATGAGATTTAGGTGATATGAATTACCCAGAAAGGAGGGACAACAGCAGATTTAGATGATCTTAGGTGCAAACATCAGGGGAGAAGGAGGAGAAAGTACCAAATTATGGAATGATATTTTTACCTGGTTTTAATACAGTTTGGACCAGTCACCTGACACCCCTCAGATGTTTGGTTTGTTTCCTTTTCACATAGCTTTGAAACATCCCACTTACACAAGAAGACATTAACTTTTCAGATGTGAATGGAATACATTTGTACAGAATAAAAAGTTACCTAGCAGCAATCCTGTAAACATGATATTGTCTTCTTTCTGAGAATAATTCAAAACTCTTCCTTCAGCAGAGGGATGTTAGAAGATTTTGCCCCAATTTCAGCACCAGTTCCTTTCAGCACTGCTTTTCCCACTGTGTGGTAGCATGCTCTCTCAACTGCAATTTCTCAGAAATCAGGATATGACCCAACTTCACACTGCTCTTGCACAGAATGGAACAAACAAGAATTAACACATAAGGCAGAGGAAGAAAAAAAAGATGGGTGGTGGAAAAAGGAAAAAGAACAATGTAGTGAAAGGAAATTCCCAATTAAAGGAGAGTTCTTATTAATATGCAAGTCCAGCCTTCTCATCCTCTCGCCTCTCATGGCTGTCTCTTGTTCCTTCAGTTCCCACCCCCACTCCGCATTTCTTTAAGTATGATGCGGTTGTGTAGGCATACAAACAATGAGTCTGTCCTTCTCTTGTTCACTTAAAGAATTTTCTGTCTACCAAAGTGCTTTTTTTTTCACCTCTAGTATGTAAACAAAGCAAAGAGGAGAATTCTCAGCTTGGTTTTGAGCAACACAGACACCAAACTTTGAGATAGGAAGTTACTCAGCAACAGTAACTAATAAGCTGGGTTTGCTTTTAAAGTCAGGAGGACTGTTGGCTCATCACTGCCTGAGTATAGCCAGTTAACATGAATAGGAGCAATGCACATATTAAACAAGAAAAGTAGGCTTGTTACCTCAGTAGTGTAACTGGAGAAGAAATAGCAGGAAGCATGAGTTGGGATTTCCAGAAAAAACAGGAGGTCAGAAATTCCTGAATTTAGATTCCTGTCTCATTCACTGATTCATTGTGCTCTTAAAGCAAATTACATGACTCACCTGACTCATTTTTTTCATCTGTAAAATGGTACAGCGTATGCCAGCTGCACAGAGTTAACATAGGTAGAGAATTTTTGTTTATCAAGTAAGTTGGGATTACTAATAAAAGAAGAAAGATATAAAAGACAAAGCAGACCAGTTTAACACCAATTTGGTATGAAATTAAAGACTTACCTATACCCAGAAATAGCTGCATCAACCCAGATACATATTGTACGTAGTGTAAAATAGGGCATGAACTGGCATGACTTAACTGAAATAGGATTAAAACAGACTGTGGCAGTATTTTAATGATAATATTTCTTCTAATGTGGAAGTACCCAGATTTCCAGAATGACTCATTCTAGCTTCCCCCATTACTTCCAACAGGCTCCCAAACACCCCTTCAGTTAAACTTCCTCCAGTTTCCTGGGTCCTTGTCTTAAATTTCTTCATTAGCCTCCTCTCCTCCTGGTTCTCAGCTCTTTACCCAGCTTGCCCTTCTCATTTCAACCTCTCTCATCTCCTTGTTCCAATTTATTGCCTTTTTTTTGCCTCTGTTTAAATTGGATGGTTTCTTCCTTCATGCTGATTAAAGGTCAGCAAGGGAAGAGAGGATCACTGAAAGATTAGCAACTGCTCTCAGTTTCCTGATCAAACACAGCACAAGCAATTATAGGGAAAGTCCTTCAACAGTGATGCAGCATAGTTTGGACTCATGCCTACTATTTCTCTCTGAATTGCAGCTATGCAGTCTGGTCATGTGTGTGAGAGATCTATCTGCTAAGTGAGCGTGGAATATTTTGAGACTTAAGTATTAAACTCTCCCATGTCTCTATCCAACATGTGCAAAATGCTGTTTTAAAAAGTCTCATAATTTGGCCAAATTTGAGAAGATTTTCATAGAGATTGCAAAGGCACATCTTTGATATTAAGGCCTCTTTCTATGAAATCTCAGCTTCCTACTCAAAGGTAGGGATTGCCAACCACTGAGATGAGAATCCATTAGAAATCAGATGCAGGGCTTACCCAGTTTCCTTTTCTCTTGGCTTGGACTGCACAAACAATAGTCACAATGAAAACAACAAGGGACGAACTGTAAACTCAAGCTTAATGTAAGAGGAAGCAATTGACTCATTTTCTCTTGAAGAATAAAGCCTCTTTCTTCTCCACAACCTCCCCTGTACTTTCACTTGATACAAGATGTTTTCACAGCCTTCAGAAAAATCAGACACCAGCTGACTAGTAGGATGATGCCATGTTATGTCAGTACTGCCCCAGATGTCCTGTCTTCACATGTCCTTCAGTGTGACATCGCTACAACACCCTCGCCAACACCTTTCTGGGAAATTAACAGCCATTACCCTACCACATCTCAGCAAGGACGAGTATTCCTTTACAAACTTTCTGGTTACAATGCATTCTGAAATAAACTTCTGTTAGTGGAATGGCCAGTAAAGAAGCACTGGCCAAACTGGTTTGTCTGGGTACAGTTCAAGAACTTCATCTTGACAGTAGAGTAAGCTTGTCCTGTTTTGTAGGAAGCAACCATTTGGTAAACAATGGCTCAATTACACAGGCAACGTGCATTAGCAACTACAGTTATCAGTACACTATTGTTTACCATTAAGGCACAGAACAGTGCCTCTTTTGCTTAATTAGTCTTGACTGCATACTGGAGCCAAGAAACTACTGTGCTAGAAGGGCATTTCCAAGAAGTGTCTCAGGATTCTTCTAATATGATCAAAACAACTTTCTTTAAAAAGTAAGAATTATTTCATCACTCAGCATGGGATATTTCATCCTATATGATTAAAATTTTATGAAGTTAACAGTAACTGGATCTTACAAAGTGAAATGTCAGCCAGCTTCAGTAGTCATAGCCATTACCAGCCTGGTTCATAACATGTGAACTAGCCATTCAGTTTCATTCTATCTGGATATGTCTATACCATATCTATACCATGTAAAACAGCAAAATGAATTTTTTAAAAGCAGAAAACGGTACATCTAATTGTTAAAATAAAAGCAGAACTGGCTTGGCTTGTTAGCGAACCAGTATTTCTTTCCAGCCTTCACAAAGAACACTCATAAATGAACTTTGTTACTTTTAAAGAACTGAATAAAGACTGATTATCCACCTCTAGGCACATGAAATTCCCTGTGCTCCTACTATAAGATGCGTAACATCAAATAACAGTGAAAATATTATAAACAGTCAGCTATGTTCATTCAGAGCACAGATAATTAATCCATTGCAATTTGGCCTTGTGCATTGTTTCTTAGAAATTAATTCAGTGGGCTTGATTTTTTGGTTTTGATTTAATCATGTTTTACACCCACTTTGCCATTCATTGTAGTCACAAATGACTGTGGTAGGAAATAGTCACATGCTTTTGCCTTCAGAGCTGCAAAATGTTATAATAAACATTAAGAATGTAAATATTGTCACCAAAGAGTATGTCTTCATTGTAGTATTTACTCAAGCCAGGCCTTTAAAATCACTACACTGTAAAACTGCATTCACACAATATGTCTATCTATTTACACTAACTTCTAAGTATCAGGATTTTTATTCACCTTCCAGAGCACTCAGTACTTTACTAGCTGGGCTGCCCTGATACAGGGAGGGATTA
>VYZW01040861.1:26635-46754 GCA_013401315.1 Balaeniceps rex | reverse complement strand
TAACTTGTCCTATATTCAGTTTTGTCACTGCCTAAACTGGGACAAATTTTTTATAACATGTTTGAATGCCATGAGAAAACAAATTGCTTTCTCTGTTTAAAAGAAAATGGTATTTTCTTTTCATTTTTTGTATATTCATTTCCCATTATAAAATTGAAAATAACTAAGCAGCGTCAGTTCCATTGGCCTGCGTTCTTGGTAATCATGGTCCCTGTTACAGGCAGAATAGTTTTTAAATATATATATTGTTTCTTTCCCAAACCTAGTACGCACATCAAAGGAAAACTTTTTCTGTAGTGTACTATATATGGCTCTCGTCCTGTCCTTTTTCCTCAGAGGCCCCAGCTGTGAAATTTCTCTTATGCTCTGAATAAGGGAGAAGAAGCAGTGAAGGAAGGCTGAAGAGCATGGCAGCAAAGCAACTCACAAGGCAGATTAGTGTAGTTAAAGCAAAGGGCAGAGCCATGGCTGCAAGTGGCAAGTGCCCATGGTATATTTGAGGGCATGGCTTTGCAGAGAAGTGAGAGTGCAATTGTAGGTTTTCCCTAGAATATTGTCCTCTCAGTTAATAAAGATTTTATGTGGTCAAGAACCTGAAATGCTTGGATTTCCTTTAATTTTCACAATGTCCCATTTTAAATAAGGGTTAATAAAAAAATAAGTGACATTCCTATGAAATATGGAAATAGGCCCAACTTAGTTAACATCATTTAAGTCATAGTGGCTTCAAATGCAGCTATTTTTATTGCACTTTTAATAAAAATAGTCCTGGACAATTAATTAACAGTGCAGTATCTCATGAGTCTTTGCTTGTGATATACTGTAATCACTTGAGGTAAAAATCTTAGTCCCCAGGAGTGTATCAACATCATAGCTGTTATTTCTTTTCACACAGAAATGTGGAGTGCAGTTGTCAAGCTCTGCACATTTGAGACTTGAGGTCAATCATTCCTATTAACCGCAAATGTTACCATTCCCTGGCTGGAGAAATACAGGGTCGAGCACGTGTATCCTACAGAAGAGTAGTCATCTGTTTCAGGACAAGTACATAGAATAAAAATTAGCTTAAATTTTTCCATGTGCACCTGGCACGTCCATTTAAATAAAGAACACCAAAGGAAACATTAAACTCGCATACACCCAAAACCTGGCTCAAAACCATGCTTCATATTCTGGCAGTTCTTCTGGAATTGATTGGCAACTTTTTTAATAGGTTAGACACAAGTCCTGGAGGCAACAGGCCTAGTTCATAGGGTATGTCACCACAACGAGGTGGAAACGTAACTGAAGCACATGCAAGCATAACTTCTTCAAGTTAGGACGAAAAACAGTTGCAGTGAAGACGTGGTTGCATGGACTTTGTTAGCAACAGGGTATATATTTATGATCTCCAGCCAGCCTGCATGTACTAAAGACTGATCTGCCTTGTCAACGCCACTCTGGTTGCCCTGCTAGCTTGAGTAAGTTAGGATACGATCACACTTCTGCTTTGTGGCATTTTATTCGTCATCTCTGTTTTACTGCGGTGTAACTCTGTGGCTTTTGGTTACATGCGTTAACCAACCAAATCTGAAAACATATAACCTCTGTTTCAGTTTGACCATTTGTAAAGAGATGATGGGAGGGTGGCTGTGGTTCTCATGAGAACTATACAGTTACTTAATCTAATTTCCACTATGCAGGGTTCTGTAAGCCCAGAAGGCTCTCCAAAGTTGTTTTCTTCTTTAAACCAGGAGGTAGCCTCAAAAGATGCCTTACCCTGGTCAGTTTTACACCAGGAGCAAAGGAAATGCAAACTGCTGCCAATGTTTGCTGCGGCAGGGTTTTGATCATGATGGATTTGATGTAAATGGTGAGCAAGGCTGTTGTTACTAAGTACTGTCCCACGGAGTGTGAGTCTTAGCATGTGCTGTAGTTTCAGTGGATCGGTTCTCAAAACCTTCCAGTAAACAGTGAGTGGAAAATACAAATGCGTACTTATATTTAACAATGGCAGGAAGAAGACTACTTTTAATGAGAAAAATAAAGTGGCTTTATTTCAAATGGAATTTAAAATCTCATTGTAGCCGATAGCTATATGTTTTATCTTGTGGCCCTTTGGATAGACATTTTTTATGGACCAGGAAAATGCCTCTGAGAAGAAGATCTCTGGGATGTTGTTTTCTCTGCTGTGACGTAAGGCAGGAGCACACAAGTCAGCATTCTTCTTCTTAAGAAGCTTACATTAATTTATTTTGACAGCATTTTTGACCCACATAGTAGCTTAGGACTATCTGTTTGTGCTACCTTCCTATTTTAGACAAGCGATGCTTTGCGTGAGACTGTTAATTTGGCAAAGGGCATGGGTTCACATTTGGTTTTCATAGACTGATGGATTTAAAGGCCAGAAGAGACCATTATGATCATCTAGTCTGACCTCCCACTTCAATCAGGGCACAAGCCTCACGCAATCGTTACTGCAACAAGATCATTACTTCAGTGTGAGCTAGACAGCAGCTTAAAGAAGGCATCCAGTCCTGAGTTGCCTTCCTCTGATTTTTAGCATTAATTTTTCCAACTTCAGACTCCAGTCCCTGGATCGTATCATTTTGTAGGCATGCAGAGTCAAAATGAAACATCATGCTCAACTGTCCTTTTCAATTACATGTCTGTGATTCCATCTACTTGGATTTATCCCAAGATTATAGGAATATTTATGTTGTATCGTTGTCAGACCATGCTAAATGGACATTAAGCATTCTTTTCACTTCATACTGGATATTGCAAAAACAGTTGCAAAGCACGCATGAAATGTCAAGATCTTGGGCTAGGTCTGCAGCATTCAGGCTATGTCAGGAAGCATTCAGCTTGGCTTTTGGTTTTTGAGAGCAGTTTGCATCCACTGAGCTAATGTGCATAAAGCTTGTTCACAAAGCAAATGCACAACAACTATTGTCCTTCTTTTAAAAACCAACCCCTGCATTTCTAAGATCAGTTTTTAATAGAGAGGTAACGACAAAAATTGGCAAGTGACAAAAATAGATAAAAGGAAAGGCAGGTGGAAATGTGTAAGAAATTACAATTTATCTAGAACATTTCCAAAAATACAGCTGTAATTTGGTTTACCTAAGAGGATGGCAGTAGAACATTAGGTGGGAGGAAGGAAGATACTTTGAATAAGCTTATTCTGCCACTCATTTTCACATACACTCATCGTAGTGTGGGAGCACACTTTCTCCAGACTTAAAACCTGGCTACAATTCACTATTCCAGGACTTCTGGTCTATAGCACTGGATCAATTTTTCAAGATGGCCAGAGGTCCAAATTTGGCGTTGAAGTTTTACACAACCTGGGAAGTTTCAGGTGTGGATGTGAAGTGAGTTTGTGACACTATGAAAAGTCTGTGAGTGAGTTCAACTATTTCTGAAATTTAAAAGCCTTTCAGGCCCTTTCCAGCTCCCCCTATGCAGAGTAAAGAAAGAGTGCAGGGCTTGAATCTCCTGGTGCATACTATCATGTGGTAGACGAAGTGGTGCTGTGGTCCATATGAGAATGGAATAGGGGAAAGAACTAGAGGAAGATACTGCCAAGAGAAAAAGCAGGTAAACGTACTGCAAGAAATGATTGAGTTTTATGACGTTTAAAACTTTCAAGTCAGGCCAGTTTTAAGAGCTGCCATTCAGGACTTACCCTAGTAAAACTAAAAAGATTGACATTCATTTCAGAAAGCAGCTGCCGGGTTCTTGCTATTTAGTAAAGCATTAATAGAAACTGATGTTCTTTAGCACAAGTTTATCAAAATTCTGATACTTCTTGACTTAAAAAGACCCTGATCTCTTGCATACCAAACTGCAAGGAAACAAAATTCCAGGCTTTCCAGTTCAAGGAGTTAGAGCACAGGAATGCATTACCTCTAATTTTTGTAAGGCAACTCACTTGTTTAGCAGTTATTCTCCACTTTCACAATTGGGAAATGCAGAGGACATCAAGAGACCTGTGTGAAACCATAACAATATATATGGGTTTATGTTTATATTCACTGGATAGAGAACTTATTCTAAAATTTTGTTCTTTATCCAGGATTTGAAAATATCCTGGATATAATAATCTATATATAATCTATGGGTAAATAAATTTCTGTCTCAGAGAAAAATACTTACTCTTCATATATTAATGGCCTTAGTTCAAGACACTTTCAGGTTATTGAAAATCACTGCAGTATTCCATAACAGCTTTGAGAACATTTTTTCTTAATAGTATGTGAGGGTCCCAACTGTTAGCATTTATTGTGTCCAACAATACATTTGAAATTAGGCAATCCCAATCAAAAATTTACATTTTTCATTTTAAATCTTTTGGTATAAAATATTAGAACATGTACAAAATGAATATACGGACAATAAGAAGGTATATAAACATCATTTCAAGATGATATATTTGCACATTTGGACCCCCCTTAACAAACTGAGTTTTAAAGACAAAGGTTATCTGATACTGTAACTGTATATGGTATTTTGACTTTGCATGTGAGTCTCAGCTCTACAAAGGGACATCTGACAACACAGCAAACATGCCTTTGCAATTAAGTGATCGTTCACAGTACAGCTTATGGAAATATAAGATACAGCTCAAACTGTTCGGTAAAGAATGCCCGTCCTTGTTACTCTTTGTTTTAATGGGCTATAAAATAAATGCAGTGTAGAAGGTATTTTTACAGCCAGAGCTTGTGATACATGATATGCATGGCTGTGCTGGGAAGAAAATGCCAAAATTATGTACTTCAAACACCCATCACGCTTCTCGGAAGGGTTATATATGTAAAGCCATCAAAATCCTGTGCTATCTGTAATGGAACAGGACTGACTGCTCCTCCGGTGTTTACAGCATCAGCCCTGATAAATGCCAAAGTTCGTATGGTTCAGCAGTGAAATACTGCCAGCTTCATTCATTTGTAGCCATATGCGAGAAGGAGTAAGGAGACTGCATGGCTGCAGAAAGGGAGGGCAAGGAACAAAGTGTTTTAAAACTGTGAAATAGACAGGGAGTAACAGCACCAGAAAACACACACAGACACACACACACACACTCTGCATGCACGGAGGTGGTAAGGGGCGGGGGGGGGGAAGGATGAGAGGAGTCAGGTGAGTTCACGGTAGCTGAAGGGACCTAAGCGACGGAACAGATACATCGGGGGGAAAAGCAGTAGTGTGAAGAAAGGAAGCCCATTAATAAAAGATGAGGAGGGATGAAATTAATGAGAGCTCTGCAGAGACACTACAGCCCTTGTGAGGAGAGAAGCACGGGGCCCAGTTCTGATATTCTTGTTCAGTACTTCCTAGATCCTGGGGACTGCTCGGAGGACAAAGTACAATTAAAAGGCAGGGACTGTCAGCCTGTCAGGAATACCAAGCAAGGGCCTAGTCTCACACACTTACATAGGTGAATAACTATGAGGAACAGCTCATCACATCAGCAGTCCCCAGGATTTTCAAAATGAAATATATGCCCATGAAGTTACTGAAATAAATGAGCGTTTACAGTCAGGACTCTTTAAAGGCTTACTTTTTTTCTTCTTTTTTATGTACTCAAGTTATATTTACAGAGGCTTTTTTATCTATGTGGAAACTTTGCATTTATGGAAAACCAGGAGGTTTTCATGCCCGTGTGTTTCCAGAAGATGGAATTTCATGTAAAACAGCAGCTATCTCAGAATGTGTAGTAAAAAGCGAGGACCTGGTAGTTGCAAGTTCCACGGTGCACGGCAGGGTCCTGGTCCCAAGGCAGTCAGACCAGGGAGCGGGTCGCAGCCGTCACAGACCTCCTCCTCTTCCTCATCTGCTTGGATTTCCTTCCTGTGGATACGGAGGGGAATCTCACATGCAGTTGCACAGTGGCCAGGATGTGGCCTCAGATCTGGACACTGGAAAGCACTCTGCTGTCCCACAGTTGCAGATATTTATTGCAGCCATAATCAGTTGATAAACACAGACATAAGCCACAAGTTCTCTCTTAAGAGCAATTAATGAAGGCACAACCTGTGAGTAGATATTTCATTCTTATGCATAGAAAGGATGTTTTTCTTTAGAAATATTTATTAGAAAATACAACTCTATTGAACTAGGGATTTAAATCAATTAGATCAGTCCCCCCCTAGCACTGTGAATCCCAAGAAGAAAGTGCTGACCCATCTACTGGGTCCTTACAAATACAGTCCCAAAGGGACACATACTTGGAGACCTCAGTTAGCAACAGGCTTTTAAATTCAGATGTTAGATTGAGAGCAGGAAATGAGGAGTCAAAAAGTGTTCTCAGCCAAAATAAACTACTTCTTTTGTGAAACATTTTTAGCCTCCCTGCTGTTCCCCTTACTCCTTTTTTTCCCCCGACTAAAACTAATTGCTTAATCTAATTTTTAGTACATCCTTAGAAACTCTGTTTTCTAGAACTCACTCTTTATCTTGAACTTTTCTGCTCTCTTGTCTTGCCATACTTGTCTTGCCATACTTGATGCATAGACAAAGCATTTAATGGAGCATATCAAAATGAAAGTCTCATGTTCATACCTGTGAAATTACAAAATTCAGATCCTGAAAATACATCCATTTTTCAGCTGTTCACCTAAACATTAAATTCTTCAAAATGCTAATGTGTTCCTTTCTTTCTTTTGACAGCAAAATTTGGAAAGTAACCTCACCAACCTTATTAAGAGGAATACTGAACTGGAAACTCTTTTGGCAAAACTCATTCAGACCTGTCAACATGTAGAAGTGAGTACCGACCTCCATTTGAAATACTTGTAAACTTAATTACATTCACTTCTAGCATTCAGGAACAAAAGTTTAAACAAAAAAAACAAGCAGCGCAGAACTAAACTAAAATAGTGGTAAACTGATTTGGAGCTTTTTCACTGATAAATGGTATTCTTAATACAGGTGACCTCCTTTACATTCTTTCCTATCCCCGTTTAAATATGATATGTTTGTATGGCCCCCACCACTGTTATACTTGGGCATATCACTCACTATCTGTAACATGTTTATCTTTTTGGGTCCTTCGTGAGGTAGAGTAATATTTACAGGTGGAAAATTAAGGCAAAGAAATAGTAATGACCAGATCCACAATGATATTTAGGTTTCTATCAGCCACGGATTATTTTTTTTTCACCAGAATTAAGTATCTCAATACATATGTGGACTCAAAAGTCATGCATGAAATATATCTATCTTTGGAAGAAGAAAGATGCCGACAGGCCTTTGAGTTGCCTCAGTTACATATTCCACTTTGATTCTCACAGAAAATCTCTAGCAGGGAGGGACCTGAATCCATATTTCCCCAAAATCTGGGGGATTTTTTAGATGGCCCCATGGGGACTGCTGCTCTACATGCAAATTACAATAATCACAGACTAGTTCAGCCATGGGAGCTGACACAGAAAGAGATCAGAGTCCAAAATGCAAAAAAACCCTCTTTTAGCAAAACTTTTCTTTTTATTTTTTTGCCACGCTATAAGACCTTTTCAGTTCCTTATAGTACATTCAGGTCAACAAAGCCAAACCCACTATGAACAAAAAGCTTCTATATTGTAAAAAACTTGCAAAAGACAACATGAGTTTATGATTTCTGCCAGTAAATATTATACAAACATCTCCATGGCATCAAAGCTTTATCACCAGTTCTTTCCTCCTTGTCAGTCTCAGCTGTGAGTCCCAGGTGACACACCAGGTACAAAACTTTTTTACCCCTCCTCCAGGTAAATTGTGGTTGAGAAACACTGGAAGACTAGGAAAGGCTCAACATCATGAGACACATGTGCTTGTTGACAGATACACTGGATTCATTGAGATACACCAAATTCATCATTTGCAGTGCTATCAGTTTTCATAAGTTATAAACTCAATTTAAGATGGCAGAGGAAAGTTAACAGGGTAGGAATCAGAGGAGCTGGCACAACATACATACTGCTGATTTAGAGTGGAACAAGCTTTAAACCTCAGTCACAGAGAAAAGGTATTTTCAGTTGAACAACTAATTACTAGTCAGATTAGCAGGGAAAACTTATTTTCCCTGTGAAAAATGGTTGGGTTTTTGTTTGCATTACAATGCTGTCTGTTACAATGGCTTCTGCATAGGACCATTTCACTTCTGACTGCATTGCAGTTCCTGCAGCAGCCTTGTTTATTCAGAGAAGGGCGCACTGTATGTTCCGAGGAGACAGGCAGCATTAAATAATAATAGTGTTGTGTAGAAAAGGTATTCCACTTTGAGTATGGTTGTCTATATATGTGAAAGGAAGCCAGGTTTCTTCACCAGTGTAACCTGGGGAATAGCCCTAGCGAATTTGAGAGAGGAAAGTAGCCTTAACCCAGAGCTTCTGAAACGTGGGTATAATTTAAGTTAGCTGTGACATAAACTGCTGTAACACAGCCACCTGCCAGCTCTGCAGAAGGGCACTTGGTTTTTAGAGAAGCCTCTTCTTCTTTCTTATAAAGTCCTGTGGAAGTTCT
This sequence comes from Balaeniceps rex, assembly GCA_013401315.1. Lineage (NCBI taxonomy): Eukaryota > Metazoa > Chordata > Aves > Pelecaniformes > Balaenicipitidae > Balaeniceps > Balaeniceps rex. Next base: position 38,270 of record VYZW01040861.1, on the reverse strand, counting down.
CCATAGGGCTGCTTCTTTTCTGTCTTTTTCAGACTAAAATTCGGTGACCTAATTAAGCCCAAGAGCAACATTTGCTTGTGAACTTTTGCTTGCTTCAAAGTCACATCTTGAAAATTTGGCATCTGCTTAAGTACCTTGTTGACTGTGGCAATGGCACATGCTGCAGAAAAAAAGCAAGAAAGTAAAAAAAACCCACCCCAAAAAACCAAAGCAAACAAAGAAACACCAAACCCCAAAACAAAACAAAAACCCCAAGACTTCTTCCAAAGCGATCATCTCATCCATTTTTCTATCTGTTCCACCTCTGTGGAGCCTCACTGACTTCATGGGGCTCAACAAAACCATGAAAGTCTATCCACAGTATCAGACTTGAGGTGAATGGTTTGAGTTCTTTATACAGACAGCAATAATGTCAGGCAGAACAACTGTAGTATCAGCTGGAACGACTGTAGCAGGTAATGAGAGATGGAGACAAGGCACATTTTCTTCCACTGTATATAAAACTCAGAGCAAAACCCATGAAGCAGATGGGCCCAGGACAGCATACGGCCTCTTCTTCATTAGTGGCCTATGTCCAAGATGGGCTAGATCTGGAAAATTCAAAATTGTTCCTCCATCTCCTCTGCAATTCTGCAATATATTACTAACTCTAAGGTTTAGTATTACAAAAAATCCAACTTGTTCAACTGGTAACAGATGCGCTACTGTCCCTGGAGCCCTGTTTTAGAAAATTTCTCTGTAGACATAAAGCAATAGCAGCAAAGTTGTTAATGAATTCCTACCACGTTTTATTCGTCAAATTAGTCTAATTAGCATTTAAATTAGCTAAATATTAAGAAATGAGCTTCAGTCAAAACCCTGGACCTAGGCTGTGCTGGAAATCAGGCAAGTGGGGATGTGGAAGTAAACTTTAAAGCTATCTCTCTTTCTCAGAACCCTGTGAAAACTTCAGGTATCATGTGAATATTTCCAACATTAGAGAACCTGAGGCTTAGATAGATTTCTAAAAAGTCAGTATGCTCTCTTTCTTTGTGCTTCTTCGTGCCAGAAATTCACCCCAAGCCAGAAACCCGAATGAAGCAAACAGTATATTGGTTGCAACATTAATGTTACAAATTTAAAATTACAAAATATTAGGAAAAGAAAAGCTGAAGTTTCCCATGACGGTATTAGTGTTGCCATATGAACTCACTCAAAGGTTGAAACTGAACAAATAGTTAATTTGATAGGAAATGTTTTCTTTTTCATTTTTTTATACAATATATTACAGGTGATGATGTAGAATATATTGTATACAACTTGTAAGCATGTAAAAATATAGGTGCTGCACTGTAAAAACTAATGTTACATACCTAGATTTTCCTTACCTAATTTTAAACCATTTAAATAATGTTATTTTAATGTTGATTTAGATTTTGTGGGGTTTAAAACCAGTTGGAACAAAAAAAGAAAAGAAGCTTTGGGTTTCACACATAATTTGAACTTTGAAAAACAAGGGAGGAAAGGAAATTATTATTCCTTGTGTTAAAGTTACCAAGTTTTTATTGAGGAGTATATAAACTTTAAAAAAAGTTATGGTAATTAACATTTATTTGTAGAAATAAACAGTAACATTTTTTAAAGTCTTTGTCCTGTCAGAAACCAAAAAATTCCATGTTACATGAAAAATGAGAAAGGAATGTCTTTTTTGGCTTTTGATATGGAGCAGAAACTGATGTTTCCGAAAATGAACAACAAACAGGCTCTGTGTCTTCTGAACAAATGAATCCTCGCCAGCCAAACCAAATGTTGTCGCAGAGCCACTGTTTCTCATCAAGCAAGTGAGCTGCTAATGGCTTCCCAGCAACCAGCTTCACTGCAGATTAATTATCTACCCATACATCCTTTGCATCAGGTAATTAAAACTTTATCAATAGCAAAGGCCAAATCCCAATCTCTCTGTGTTTTAAAAATAATGTTTATTCCCTTCTGAAGAGAGTTGTTTTCACTTTTTGCTCGCATGAGCAGGCAAGGACTGATCGGGGATGTTTGTTATCTGGAAGCTGGACGCCTTCCAGCCACTGGGGAGGGGCGATCCAGGGCTGCCTTTCATCACAGCAACAGAGGCATAGATCTTGCCTATTTTTAGATGGAGCTTATCAATTTATGACGAGATTGATCCTGATGGGGGACCTGGTCTTGGGAGACTCAAAAAGTCCACTTCCCGTCTTGCATTGCTGGGGGTGGTTCTGGTCGTATCAGTTGGAAAACTTTTGCAAATAAATCAAGCCAAACGTGTATTCTTTACTGCTTTAAGTACAGCAGAGATATTATTAAGCATTTTATAATATCAGAATGACTGATTTCAGGCCTAATATGGAAGTATACTCTGTGCTAATACTTACTGGTAACGCTGAATTTTTAAAATCCCATTTTCTCAATGGGAACCACACCCTGAAAAGTGAATGCTTGAGACTATAGCACTCCTTTCTGTCCCAAATCTTTCTGTTTCATTAGGAGCATCCTGGCACACTGGTTTTACTCATCTTTCAGACACATCCCTAAAATGTTTTTTGTTTTACACTCATTTTTCCATCTTTCCACTCTCCCTTGCTCTGTAATCCCATCTGTCATTTCTTGGTTTTGCAGAAAATCCAAAGGCTGTTAATCAGAAAAGTTTTGTTTTCCTTCCTTGGAGCCAATGGCAGGTCTACAACCTCACACATTTGGCTGGGCTGCTTTCCGCAGAGCACCCCCTCCTTGCTCGGGGCAGCTCACTAGGTTGGCCCTGGTGATTTGGCTCTGCTCCTCACTCTCTTCAGCAAAGACAGCTGCGGCTGCTTCCCCAGGGACAGCAGGCTTGGCTGCGTCAAATGATAAACTGATTCATAGCATAAAATATAGTTTTCTCCACAAACTGAGAAAATGGAATGGAAATGGCTACTAATCTGAAATATGTTTATTTGTAGTCCTAGTTCACAGCATTCCCACATCTCATAGTATCTGCAGAAAACTTTTTTAAAAGCATTAAAAACCATCCTGGAGAATTTTATCTTTAAATTCTGTGGACATTCACCCAAGGAGAGAGCCCTCTAGCATGTGGCTAAATTGGCATGTGGCTCTTAAAAGCCCATAAAAACATCCGTGCATGTCAGGAAAGCAGCCACTTAGTTCTGGAGCTGTTATAAGCGGAAGATGTTTGAGGGAAAAGGAAGTAATGTAAATATTTATGCTTTGGCATAAATTAACAGTCCTCTACCTCACCTGAGGGAGAAGAGGCTCGAGGTGGATCCAGTCCCACTGGGTGAAACAAGGCTGCAGTAATTCGCTCATAACAACCGTGCTACACAAATTGCTCGTGTGAATATCTGAAAATTTCTGTAGGAGTCTTGGACAAATCTTCCAAAAACACTGGTGTAAAATTGGGACTGGCAGGCCTGGAATATAGTGATGTAGGTTAATCCCCAGGTGATAGCATTCCTGTGGCCGCTTCCAGGTCTCCCTGCCTCCCACTGTGTGCTGGAGGGGCATCAGCATGGCGGTGCCCTGGGGTGGCCTTTGGCAGACCTCCCCTACCTGCCCCCTGTGCCCTGCAGCACTGCCACCCTCCCCTGCACCCCCGCCATGTGCAAGGCGATGGGGGCAGCACCCTGCTCTGCTGGCCCGTGGCTTGGCCAGCTGTGTGCAGCTCCAGATTTAGCCCCTTCTCAGTTGAATCAGGGAAGGATTTAATGCTGTAAGCACTTAGGTTCTCCCCTTGGTTTTAGTGTCACAGGTTTCTCTGGCTGACAAAGTGCTATGTCACAGCAAATTTGCTTCTTTGTCATAGTTTCCAAGGCATGTTCCTTCTATGAATGTGTGAGGCTTCTGCAAATGTCTTTTAGATCATGACATTAACTGGCATAAGGCACAAATTTGAGCATGAGCCTCTTTTGCCAGTTACTTTTTTCTAAGCCATTTGAGTGTTGTTTCTGGACTTTTTTCTCATCTCTTCTAGGAAGTATATGATTAAACGCCTGTTATATAGTCAATACCATGAAGCTTCTCTCATCTGTTATGCAGAAACATAATCTGAACTCAGCTGGAGGAAAAACTGGAGCAATTATCTAGGGGGGAGGGGAAAGGAAATAGGTTTTGCTTGTAGACAGTTTTATAACATCTGTATCTCAGTCTTTCTGTTTGTTTGTTTTGTTTTCAATTCACCAAACGTCATAGGAAGCAAATTCTGGACACTGCTGCAAAATCATTTTTGGTTGTATAGAGAAGGGAAGGCATTTTCCTCTAACTGTGTAACCCTCAAACTGCTGCATCCTTTGCTTTCCATTTGTAATGGAAATGCTCAGTTTCTAGCTCACTTCTTAAGATCCGCTGCAGGCTAAATCTCAGCATAAAGTTCCCAGTCAAAATTTGTTTTCGTCTGTATCAAAGACTGTTTTTTATAGCCATGTTATATAATCACCTAAAAAAAAAAGTAATATATTGACAGACTGTTTATTTCACCAGCACAGATACTGAACACTCACACATATTAGACACATTTTAAATCAGTGTAAAAACAGTAGTGCAAAAGAGATGAAGAGAAGATGGCAGGACCTGGAAAATCCTGCTGTTGCCTTTTTTTGTGTGCCGGATTAAAAAAAAAAAAAGAGCCAAATGGGAAAATTATAAATAATGAAAATTCGAATCTCTGGTAAGACTTCAGCTACAAGAGAACTTCTTCAAATTTTGCGACAAAATTTCTCCATCAATTTTTATATAAGATACATGTAGCATTTCTGTTACTTGGGGGACAGCAAAATCAAAACTCGTCTGTCAGAGTGATTCCCCGAGGACACTCTAACAATAAAGAGGCCTTGTCTGTGACAATAAAAAACAGTGGGTACTCTGTTTTCACTAAGTTTCATGGTACTCGTTCCTTCTTGAGACTTGGAATCATTTCAATCAAAGCCCAAGTAAACTGAGAAGTTCTTATTAGGAAAATTTAGGTGGAAAGCGTGTGTGTAAATCCTAGTGTCTGAACTGCAGCAAATGGCCTTCGTAGTCATACAAAGCTGATCACTAGTAGTTTGTAATTAGGAATCTACTTTGATGGGGTTTTTTAGATAGTAAGAAAGGGGCAATGGGTTAAATAAGCGTTTACCATCACTGTGGGCAGATAACTTGGAAAGTAGCTCCAGTGAAAGCTGCTTTTACCTCTGCTCTAGTATCTTCTGGTTTTGCTAAGATACTTGTTCAGCAGCTAAATTTATGTGCTATATTTATGTGCTAGAAGTAACTGACATTTTTTGATTTGTGAAATAGAGAGGAAAACATGACTTGAAGGAAATCCAGTTAATACTCTCAATAACAGACTAATTAGCAAACTTCATGATGTGTATAAAACCCTAAGGAAGTTGACAGTATTAGTTTACTAAGGCAGTTTCTAGTGAGAGAGGGTACAAGAGTACTTTCTCTATTAACATTGTTCAGATGAAATTTATGGCATGATCTACTTTTGATTTCTAATTACTTTAGTTCTACATTTAATTCTACTCTGATATAAGTTGATTTCATTCAGTGAAAATCTCAGGTAAGCTTTAGTCAGAGACTTAATTTTACATAGCATTAGAGACAAGAGAAACTTCAGAAATAAAAACTAACAAAACATGCTGCATGGCATCTGGCAATACAGAATATTCATAGACTCATAGAATCACAGAATCGTTTGGTTGGAAAAGACCTTTAAGATCATCAAGTCCAACCGTACCTATACAATATTAAATCATGTCTCTAAGCGCCTTGTCTACCCGTTTTTTAAACTTGAGGCCATTTCCTCTTGTCCTATTACTAGCTACTTGGGAGAAGAGACCGACAGCCACCTTGCTACAACCTCCTTTCAGGTAGTTGTAGAGGGCGCTAAGGTCTCCCCTCAGCCTCCTCTTCTCCAGGCCAAACAACCCCAGGTCCCTCAGCCGCCCCTCATAAGACTTGTGCTCCAGACCCTTCCCCAGCTTCGTTGCCCTTCTCTGGACACGCTCCAGTGCCTCAATGTCCTTCTTGCAGTGAGGGGCCCAAAACTGAACACAGTACTCGAGGCGCGGCCTCACCAGTGCCGAGTACAGGGGAGGAAGGACTTCCCTGGTCCTGCTGGCCACACTATTGCTGATACAAGCCAGGATGCCGTCGGCCTTCTTGGCCACCTGGGCACACTGCTGGTTCATATTCAGTCGGCTGTCGATCAACACCCCCACATCCCTCTCCGCCAAGCAGCTTTCCAGCCACTCATCCCCAAGCCTGTAGCGTTGCACGGGGTTGTTGTGGCCCAAGTGCAGGGCCCAGCAGTTGGCCTTGTTGAACCTCATACAATTGGTCACAGCCATTGGTCCAGCCTATCCAGGTCCCTGTGTAGAGCCTTCCTACCCTCAAGCAGATCAACACTTCCACCCAGCTTAGTGTCATCTGCAAACTTGCGGAGGGTACACTCGATCCCCTTGTCCAGGTCATTGATAAAGATGTTAAACAGAACCGGCCCCAACACTGAGCCCTGGGGAACACCACTCGTGACTGGCCTCCAGCTGGATTGAACTCCGTTCACCAGCACCCTTTGGACTCGGCCATCCAGCCAGTTTTCTACCCAGTGAAGAGTATGCCTGTCCAGGCCATGGGCAGCCAGTTTCTCAAGCAGAATGCTGTGGGAGATGGTGTCAAAGGCTTTACTAAAGTCCAGGTAGACATTCAAGGATGTCCTAAGTTGCATGCCCAGTAAGCCCTAGTCTAGTAGTCAAATATTATTTGCCTAAAAGTTACGTAATTGTTTTCACAAAAGTATAATTGGCCCCTATAAATTATTGGTCCTATATTAAATGTATAATTGGTCCTATATATGTATAGAACTGCGATGCTTATGCTTACATTTTATGTACATATTAGGCACGTGCTGGAATATGTTAATGCACCCACAACTGCTTTGTAACCTCTGGAAATTGGAGTCATAATTACAATAGAGGTCACACAGATTGTACATAGACTAACAGCAGTGCTTGCCATCGCCTGTTAAGGTGGCCAGTTCCCATTGGTTCCATCTCTCCCTCAGTCTCACCTGCATACATGTGTATGTGTTCACAGTCTTGTTAGACTGATATTCCTACAAAAAATTAGGGCTTAGACTAAGAAATGAGGTTTAGTTCAATGTTAATCACTGGTTAACTAATGCAGCAGGTAATACTTTGTGCCTGCCATCAGAGAATACAACTTGTCAGTCAAAATGTTGTTACTTTTTGGAACCTTCTGTCTTTGAGACATTTACCTTTATGGGAACAAAATACTCCTGAGTTTCTCCTTTTTCTGCCTAACATAAATAGCTGAACAGTAATTAGAGCAGCAAGGACACCAAAGACATTGGTCCTTTAGTGAGTATGTTAGGCTAAACCCTGGATCCTGGATGAAAGTTTTAAGTACTGAACTGTTGGTTACCAGGGCACTTGCTTCATCTTCATCAAAGGACGGGCAGTCCTTTAAACTTCAGTGATTATTTAATTGTTTTTGTTTTTCTACCCTAAATGAAAGACACCAAGTGGATTATTTTGCTCAACTTGAAACAAAGGCTTAATGTCAGCAGGAAAACAAAAATAAAAACAACAAATAAGTAAATATAGTTCAATTCAAAAAATATTTTAATTATTTATGTTCAAAGAAAGGACTAACATAAAGGACAAAAATAATGACTAAAAAGAAATTATTAATATGACCATTTTACTGCATCTTAAAAAATCACATCCCTCTTAGGGCTTAACAGTTTAATCTGATCTTAAGCCTCATTGCTGCCAAAAGTCTCCCCACCTCTGCTTCTGCCCTCCCCGTTGTTTTTGTTTACCTGCTTCCCATGTGTTTGTGCAACATCCACATCAGCCAGGTGAGATCAGCCCAACCATTTCTCCAGGTAGCCGCACCGGCTTCTGTGGACAGAAGGAAAATGGCAATACCTTTTTTCTTTTTGGCAGTATGATCCCAGAGCAGTTTAACCCAGTTGTGAAACTGTGGTTTGTCTCTCAATAAAAGTTTTTTCTCCAGTGTGCTTTCCTATCCTGAGAAATGTCAGCTATAGTTTCAACGTGATGCTGCATTTGTGTTTTATAAAACAATACCTGGTTGATTGAAGCAAGTCTAGTCAATGGACTTTACAGCTGTCAGCATAAACGTATCTGGAGCAGTTCTTTATAAGAACTTTCCAGATCATCTGAGTTTAAGATTTTTTTTAATGTTTTTTAATGGAAATCTTATAAAAACAATTTGTTTGTTTTCCATGAAACTTCTGGTTTGGTTTGGTTTGGTTTGGTGATTAGATTGAAAATGTCACTAGAGGACTGCTAGGTTTCTTGCTGGTTAGTTTCTCAACCATATGCTTCAAAGCATAGTGGGGAAAAAATTTAAATAATATTTTAATAAGTAACATGAGTATTTCAAACTTCTAAAAAGGTTTACTTTTAGTCAAGATTGGGGCAGATAGTCTTATCAGCCTGACCCAAAGTGGTTTAGCTATCCTGGCCTAATTGATTCTTCATTCACAAAATTCCTAGGTAGCCAGAGTAAGTTGCCGTATTTTTGCACTGACCTTTATTTAACCTGCTCTGAGACTGCCTCTAAACACAGGTCTCCTGGTTAGAGAGAGATGTGGAATGCAAACAAAACAAAACCTCTGGCACACTTGAAATGGGAGATGACCATTCCTTTCTCTTGCGCCAATTCAGAATAAAGGAGTTGTAGGTGATCCATTCAGATGGCAAGCTGATTAATATCACGTATTTCCAAAGGCACAGTTTGTCATAATAGATAAAATCAGTTTTACGCTTAGACTAGATAAAGTCTGAAAAAGCTTTATTCCAAGAGTTGCTTTTACTCTACAGAAGACTAAATTGAATAACCCGTAATATCAAACAGGGATATGAAATGAAAGAAGTTTGGATCCATGACTCTCATTCAGTCTAGCCATCCAGAAAAAGAAAGGGAAGAAATATTTTCATAAATGCGCATTAATCACTATCCTTTGTATTTCCATTAAATAAATAAATGAAACATGAATGATGTTAAAATATTACTTCAATGTATTGTGACGCTATGAAGAAAAGTTATTCACTTTACAACATGGAGTAATTAAAAAATCAATAGGCCTCTCTCTTTAGATGAGTATAATCCTTTAATTCATCCAGAGGCACTAATCCCAGAAAGTGTGTTCCACATCCACAGGACAACGAAGAAAGTTTTCCTAGACTAAACAGGTACCAGCTATTATATGTCCTCATTTTAGATTTTTTTTCCTCAGTTCCTGGGTTTGGTGTAAGGAGGAATTCAGGCTCCAAATCTAGACTGACATATGTGGCAATGATGTTGCAGCTGTTAAGTGGAATCATTGCAATTTGCTTTTCTGATGTTTTTGTTTATTTGTGAGTATACAGTAATTCTATAACCATCGATTCACATAAAGAAAAGGTAGTACCTCTTCTTTACCTGCATGGCCGCAACTGCAAAGAAATTATTTTTGAGGCATTGAGACCAATTTTAAATAGTAAGCTGAAACTCAAATTTATACCTCACTTTCCAAAGATCAGACTCTTTCTACAACCTACTTTCTTTCATTTTGCGTAACTAGTGGAGGACTAGAGAATAAAAATTACTCTGGTTTTGGTGAATTTATCCCAGACAGTGTAGTCTTAAAAAAGCAGGCCACCTCTAACTTTGGGTGTCTTATTTTGTTTGTCATTTTGAGATTATTTGCTGAAAAGACACGTGCATTTCCACTTGCAGACAAAATTGCCTCATCCATAAGGAATCACAAAGGGAAAGTTTTGCTCCTGCAAGGAAAATTCTGCTGAGACACTAAAAAATGCTTTCATTCCAGTATATTAGTTGGGGAAGGTTTCATGGGTATGAATCTAGCCCTCTGAGACTCTGTTTGCCTTTGAATTAACCAGAGAAGCTCCCCTGTAACCTTGAACCTCTAGCCATGTTGTAGTTGTGCGATTTCCCAAACATCTGCTGGGGATTTTGAAACCACCACATTCATTTTCTTATGACCTAAGCTGCAATTCAACTCAGGTCTCTGAAGATGAAAGCCAAGGAAGCCTCTGCAGAGAGCAGAACACTTTCCAAAGCAGTTCTCAGCTTGTGGAGATGGGAACAGCTGGCTTGCTCTCCCGTTTGGGTCGGGAGGGCTTCTTGTTTCCAGCTCCCTGTCAGACATCTGAGGAACCCCCATTTTTCTTTTTTTCTACACCCACTCCCTGAGGCAAAAGCCAGCACGCCCTATCCATCTGTCTGGAAAACCTGGAAAGAACCCTAAAATATTTTTTTTTTCAGTAAACTGTCTGAGGTCTTCGGATATTACAGAAAAAGAAATAAATTCCTCACAAAAGCAGCAGAATTAGAGAATCAGTCCTTGCTTGCTTGTTTGTAATAGAAAATGTTGTCATTTTTGCTAAATTGTAACAAGGCCTCCTAGTCAGTTTTAAACAAGTTTTGTGGCATGGAAGAGAAGTTTATGAAAATGATACCAACAAAACACAAAGCTTTAGGTTTAAAGTAGTTCTGGACATGGATTTTTAAGGAATTTGTTGATGCCAAAGCTAAGTGTATTGATGTCAGTGAAATTTTCTGCAGAAAGGTGTCCCCAAATCCAGCATAAACTCTCAGGCAACAGATATCTCAGATTAAGGAGTCAACATTCATCTGGGACGGAGGAAGTCCAGATTTAAGTCTGCTCTCTCTGCATAATTCAGAGCCTCCCACAACCAATGTGAGCGACATAGTCTCCAGACTTTTCTAATGCAGCTCTCAGTCTCTTTTAATGAACTCCTTGGAAAGAGGGCTTGTTTTTAATGTGGAAAAATGTAGAATGTAAAACCTCAAATATTTTCACCAGACAGTACTCACATTCCTTGGCCAGTCCCAGCTGGAAGTTATTGTCAAGGTTGCTGTTCATCAAAGGACTCAAGCAGAAGGCAGAGCCTTATTCTGGTATTTCTGTAGCACCTGTACAGCGGAGCCCTGCTCCGTGCCTGTGGCTCTTTGGTCTGCCATATGACTCCTCAGAAACATACAAGTAAATAATATTCAGTGCTAATCTCACAAATAGTCCCTTTAGGGCCACAGCTAATACGGTGCACTTAAAGTTAGGCATGTGCTCAATTATAAAGTTATTACTGAATCAGAGGCCTTGTAGACTGAAAATTTGATTAAGGAGTATTTCAGCTTGAGGAAAGCCCCCCAGATTAAATGTTTTTTTTCATACAAAGTTCAGACATATCAAATAATTTTGTAATATTCTTTTCACTTTTAATAAGCTTGTGCAAGCTATAAAGTTGGAAATGTCTTCAAATAAAGTTTATAAAAGAGTATACTTTTCAGATTTCAAAGAAAAAGAGAAGGCTGCAGTCAGTGTGTAAGAAATCCAAAGTTTTTTTCCAAGCATTTTTTCTTAGTCTAGAGTTTTTTAGGTTAAGATTTAATTAATACTTTATTATTCAAACCAACCGGAGCATTAAATGAAACAATGTTGACTTAACCTTCCTGTAACTCTATGTTTCATGACAGTTACCCCAAAGATTAATTAGATCTGCTTGACAAAACGAATTCGTGATGTAAGTGGTGATAGAAATAACACTTTGAGTGGAAGCTGCTCAAA
>VYZW01040861.1:4689-16036 GCA_013401315.1 Balaeniceps rex | reverse complement strand
TGCCATTGGGGGATGGGTGGGGAGTGGGTGAGATGAGACTCTTCCTTTTAAAGTTTATCATCAGCTGTCTTCTTGAAGAAGATATAAAAAAGAACCAAGCAAACAAAAAAACTAGTTCATATGCAGACCTCACAAATCATGACATGCCTTCTGACTGCTAAAAGCTCACAAGGTAACATTTATTTCAGTTTGTTGTTTGTTTTGTTAATTAATAAGTAAATAAAAGAGATGAGCTAATTAATACTGCANCCTTTCAGCTAATGATTGCAGTCACATCTACTGTGTTTATCTCCAGCACATATGTTTGCAGTAATAATAATCAGCTCTCCAGCACTACTGTGCTTTTGTCCAGTTAAAAATAACTAACAAGAAAACACCCTGTTTGACTAAAAGCACATAATGAAAAGGGCAGGCGTGTACTGTTAGTAGAATTGAACAGTCTTTTTCTGTCAAGTTTTATTTTCAGATTATTTTTTATGAAACTCCCCTCAGTAATAGGAAAAAAGTAGCTAATCTATAAGATGCCTTTAACACAGATCTCATCACTTCAGGGAAACGGTTATCTAAATAGCCCTTAGTTATCATGTAAGCAGAAAGTACCAGGAAATGACGTTTCTTCTGTTGGAAATTAGGCCAGCTGTGCTTGTTTTGGCTCTCCCCTGTTGTTTTCCATGTGGAAAATATTGAGGCAGAAAGGCTGTGCCTGTCCCCTTATTAAAAATGTCAAGTGGCTAGATGGGGCTCACCATCAAGCTAGTGTGAAAGAAGCTCTTGTCAGCGAAGCCATTCATCTCAACTCCCCCTTTGCATTCCAGCTTTGCCTTGGAAGTGCAAATGCAATCATGATTTGTGACCTTAGAGATGTGACTGCTTTCTTATGTTTCCACTCAAGGTGGTGAGGTTGAGAAAACTGGCTCAGCAGATTGCAAACTGCAAACAGTGCATTGAGCGCTCGACGTCCCTCATCTCTCAGGCTGAACAGTCGCTGAAGGAGAACGATCACGCTCGCTTCCTGCAAACTGCTAAAAATATCACTGAAAGGTAAAGAAGAAGTTCTTCTTGGTAAACAGAAAAACCTCAGTTTAAGGCAGATGGGTTCTCATAGTTGCCATATTGTCTTGTCGCACCACAAATGTGGTCAAAGAGTGGGGGGAGTGAATTGACACATTCCCCCAAAACACTACTTTGTGCTGCACCAGAGTGGGAAGGACCTTACTGTAATGCTACACCAAAACATCACTTTGAAAAAGGAGCAGTTGAAAAAGGGTGCGAAATAAGAGTTAGAACAGTAATAGCATGCACAAATGAAGGAGGTAGCATGGATGCCAAGCAGATATCTGGTGCTAAACATGCTAAAAAAACAGGTTTCTGGAGACTGAAATTCGCACTCCATGAAAAATTCTGTGATTGAGAAAGAAATCAGGCAGCAAGTACATTCCTTAGAAGAAATTTGGAATTATCTTAATGGATTCATATTCTTTACAAAATAGCAAGCTGCAAGGTAACAAAATGTGTAACTTTGGGAACCTGCATCATGCATCTCTGAGGTAGCCCACTCAAAGAGTTGGAGATTGAACAGCTTGGGTGTCTGGAAGTTATGGCAGCTGCTGTGTTGGGCCCCTGGGTGCAGGGAATTTCTACTGCTTCTAGGGTCCTAGCTCCTTTTCAGCGTGACAGATATATCAAGGACCCAAAGACAAGGGAGCAAGTCTTTCTAGGAAACTGTGCTGTCAGGTTTTCAGTGCAACACTGTGAATGCTGAAATGTTCCCACTGAATTTCAGCAGTATTTTCTGATGAAAAAATGTTCTGTTGGAATTATGAGCTGTTTAGCCATCAGTCAGAGAAACAGAAAAAAGGATAATGTATCTGGACAATGAAGAAGAAAACTATTAAAAAGTATGCTCATTTATTCAGCTATTTTTTATCTCTGAGTTCACATTATATTTTCACATTGTCCAGCCAATTTTCACCTAATCCAAAGCATGAAATTCCCTGCTCTTGTCATTATTTTTTTTAAGTCTGTCACTTACTCTGGAGTGCTGTATGCAGATTCTATGAATATCATGCTTCACCAAAGCTCTTTAATCAATTTATAAATAAGCTGGCAACACTGCTCGTTGCAGGTTCAGAGAGTTGAAAATCTGTTGAGCAAGGCAAGGCAAAGGAAGGCAAGGCAAGGCAAGGCAAGGCAAGGCAATGGATTACATTTGACCTGTCAGACTTGGACCCTGGTTTGTATTCTGTCACCAAGCTATGTTGTAGCACTTCCTTTTCCCAGCTGAAGCTGATAGTAAAACTACCACATGAGTATCATAAGCAAAAAGCTGAAGGTGAGGGTCTGGCCTTTTTTCAGTATTCAGTGGAACAAGCAGTAGGGCAGAAACCTGTGGAGACACACAGCTTTTTAACTGACTACCGGAGAATATTCAGAGAAGCTCCATTTTCACCTTGTAAACATGAACAGTTGCATCATAAATAGAGTCACAGGAGAGACACTTGGAGAGCAGAAATGAGACCAGCTGACATATGTGTCCAATCAAATCTAATTCTTGGCTATCACAGATTGCTGTCTGTAATGAGATGGCTGTGAACGGCCTGAAAATCAGAGAATCATTTCAAGCAGTGAATAAAACTGAGAGGAAAAAAACCCCAAGTGCTTGCAGACGAATTGCAAGTTGAAAAAGAGACTAAAGCTGATTAATAAATTATTCCCCACAAGCAACTCTCTTAGTTCTCATGTGGTGAGCAATATTTTGTTTGCTTCTAGACTGCTCATGTAACAGTCTCACTAGGGCCCTGAGCTCCAGCAGCTAAAAGTCTCCTGAAATTACGCTCATTGCATTTCTTCATGTGTATATTTCAAAGTAATTGCAGTATAATATTTTCTGTTGTAAGCACAATAGGTAACTATGTATAGCAAAGACATTACACACACTACAATGATTTAGGTCGTGCATTATTTACAGTGGGTGAAATGCATTTATCCTAGAAAAACCCTTTCCAACCAAGTACAGTGTCAGACAGAGGAGGCAGAAGTACAAGAGGAAATTCAGTCCTCTGAAACTAATACGGTGACATGGTGTTTGAAACTGTGAACTGTTGAGCTCACTGAAAACTGACTTTAACACACATACTCACAGTGCATCCTTTGCATAGCCCCAAACAAAGTCCAAAAGGGCCTGGTAATATGGTCTTCTTCACAATAAATATGTGCTTTATGGAGGTATTCAAAGAAGTCTTCATCTCAGATACCTGCTTGCTGGTTTCTTAGCAAAGCCATTGTTAATTCTGTTTGCCCTAACACAGGCCCTACAAGAAATGCATGTCCTTTTTTCCTACTAGATATAAAACACCATAGTGTAACTGCAGATGAACTACTGTGGGGTGGGAGCGGTGGGGGAGAAAAAAAAGAAGTGATGAAAGAGTTCAGGGAATTTTTCCCTCTAAGTACATGGAACAGAAGACACTACAATTACCCTCTCTAAAAAAACCCCACCTGTACTATCTGTACTAGGATCTACTTTAAACTAAGTTCTACAACAACAGTGGCAAGAGAAGCAGTGCTGAAAACTGTGTAACATGAATTATTGACTAGGAAATCTCCTCAGCTCAACTCTTGAAAACTATGCTGAAGACAATGAAGATGTGCAGCTCAGTTTTTTTACTTACCTAACTGCATTTTCCTAAAATACTACACAATAAATATATGAAAATATATAGTTTTTAGTAAGCATTTGGCCTGGAACCATTTGAGTCATGTTTGCAGAGAAATACTCTAATTTGGGAAACTGTTAACTGAAGCAATCAAAATATTTTGATCTGACATGTGTCATGGATGACAGATAACCAACATACCTTGTGTGCGTGGCTGTGTGTTTACCTCCAAACTCAAAAATTAACAATGAGGTTTAATAACCTCTTTGCTTAAATGGACCAAACTTTCTGTAAACGTATCCAGTATCCAGCTCTCCAGTAACGTATATTTTGAGATATCAGGCTGAAGGATCTGAAAGATACATCCTGATGGCAATTTTCTTGTGGAAGCTTATGTCTCTATATTAGTACGGCTGGACAGACAAAAAGTGGATGTAGCTCCTGAAATGAGGTAGGCAAGGAAACTTTTCAGTTTTGGAGGAAATGTAAGTATGCACACATGCTTTGCAGGGAAAAGCCTTTCAAAATAAACTGTGCTGACATCTATTTGTTTTATCCCCCCCCTGTGCTTTTTGAAGTTAGCAGCAGTGTGCTGTGCTGAACAGCTGAGGAGGTGTGGGGATCTGCACCAAGCCCTTGGGACAGCGGTGCCAAGGAATGCCTGGAGCAAGAAACTGCTTGGGAAAACAAGGGTTGGGAGAGATGCAGCATCTGTCAGGATTGCTTAAATGCAGTGCTATTGCTACATTGGTTTAGTAGATGACTAGAAAGAACAATTCAAAGTATATTGTTGTCTAACCAATATTTTGTTAAAAACTTCTGACACTGCAAGTTAGGCAAAAGCTAAATAATAAGAGATTTTTACTGGAGACTTTACTTGCAAAAAATAAAAGTGGCAGGAGAAGCTCCTAACTTAAACCATATAAATAAAATACATGTAAAAGTTTTTGTCAAGCTTTTTGAGAAGTGATAACAATCATAATGATCAGGTCCTACCTTGATGTGAAAGTTATTGTATCTTGGGTGCTAAAAGACTTTTCTTTTCATTATAGGGTTTCCATGGCAACTGCATCCTCCCAGGTTCTAATTCCTGAAATTAATCTCAACGATACTTTCGATACTTTCGCACTTGATTTTACCAGGGAGAAGAAATTGTTGGAATGCCTTGATTACCTTACAGGTAATTTTTTTCTCAAGGTGCTACTATTATATGTTCCTCATAAAATAGTAGTGGTAGGATTTTCTTCATTCCTCTCTGTGGTCAGTTAACTTTGGCTGACTGCCAGGTGCCCACCAAGCTGCTCTCTCACCCTACTTCCTCAGCAAGACAGGGAGAAAATAACATGAAAAGCTCATGGGTTGAGGGACATCACTCAACAGGGACATCACAGGGACAGGGACATCACTCAACAGTTACTGCTACAGGCAAAACAGACTCAACTTGGGGAAGATTAATGTAATTTATTGCCAATTAATTGTAAGAGTAAGATACTGAGAAATAAAAACAAAACTAAAACCACTTTCCCCCCACCCCACCCTTCTTCCCGGGCTCAGCTTCACTCCCAACTCTTCTACCTCCTCCCCCCACATGGCACAGGGAGATGGGGAATGGGGGTTGCTGTCAGTTCATCACACATTGTCTCAGCCGCTCCTTCCTCCTCATGCTCTACCCCTGCTCCGGCATGGGCTCCCTCCCACAGCATGTAGTCCTTCACAAACTTCTCCAACATGGGTCCTTCCCACAGGCTGCAGTTCTCCAAGAACTGCTCCAGCATGGTCCTTTCCGCGGGGTACAGTCCTTCAGGAATGGACTGCTCCGTTGTGGGTCCCCCACGGGCCATGGTTCCTGCCAGAAAACTTGCTCCTGCATGGGCTCCTCTCCACAGGCTGCAGCTTCCTTCAGGGCGTATCCACCTGCTCCAGTGTGGGTCCTCCACAGGCTTCAGTGTGGATATCTGCTCCACTGTGGTCCTCCGTGGGCTCGGGGGGACAGTCTGCCTCACCATGGTCTTCTCCACAGGCTGCAGGGGAATTGCTGCTCCAGTGCCTGGAGCAGCTTCTCCCCCTCCTTCTTCACCGACCTTGGTGTCTGCAGGGCTGCTTCTCTCACATTTTCTCACTCCTCTCTTTCCCAGCTGCCATGCAGCCTGTTTTTCCTTATCTTAAATATGTTATCACAGAGGCAATACCAGCATCAGTGATGGGCTCAGCCTTGGGCAGCAGCGGGTCTGTCTTAGAACTGGCTGTGTCTGACGTGGGGTCACCCCTGCAGCCCAGCAGCTACCAAAACCTTGCCACAAAAACACAATACACTCTCCCTCTTAATCCTGAATATATTATCTCCAGCAGCCCCAGAATGCCTCAGGAAGGATTAAGTGCTACAGAGGACAACTGGAATGCATTTGCTACCTCCTCTCCTTGCATTCCTGCCCACCAGGGCGTGGGCAAGTGGGAGTGAGAAATAGTTAAAAGCCACTGCAGCAGAGTGAAATGAAAGAACAGCTAGAGCTCAGCCTGGAGCAGCCAGAGGAAGGAGAGCAGAGAACAAATCCCATTTCCTGGGGAACAGATCCTCCATGTGTTACCCTCTTCGTTGGGGCTGCCTCCTCGCTGTGGCAGATTGCGGCCTGGCAGGTTTCCCATGAGCAACCAGAAGCTGTTCAAGCAATCAACATCAAGGGCTCAGCAAAGAAAGATGTTTTCTCATGCCAGTGACACTGTGTATTTCCACCATCACAGAACTGGAGAACCTCGCTGTGTCTGGGACTAGAGAGCACGCAGTGTGCTCTGCGCCAGGGTGTGGGATGGGTTCTCTGTAGAGCAGAGCCCCAGTTCGCTTAACTGAGAGCTTTGGCCTGAAGAAGCCTGCAGGATTAGACCCTTACTGAAGGCCTGAGTAATGTGCAATCTCAGAGTATATAATGACTCACAAAGAGAAAAAAATTACTGTAATTTAGGGTGTTTTGATTTCAATGCCAGAATTAGAACAATTCATTCCAGTTCAATTGAAAACAGAAGAGACACAGAGTAGGTTTTCATTTTGCAGGGTCTTTAAGCATCTGCTGTTAACAGCAAGAATTTGCAATGAAAGTCACAAAGCACTGTTAGAAAAGCACTTGAAAACGCTTCCTGGGCCCTTTCTCTTAGCCCAGTTTGCAGGAGATATACCCGTGTTATTTCAGAAGAATGTGAGAGGGCGGGGTCTCCTCATTGCGAACCACTGGATCTTTTCCATGCAGGGGGCTGGTTTCTGGCTTTTCTGCCGGGGAATAAGTGAACAGATTAGTACTGGGAAGAGCAAGGCTGTCTGCATGCACAGGGCAGCAGCACCCTTGCATTACAGAGCTGTGGGGTTCTTGCCATATTTGAACAAGAGATTTTATCTGCAAGAAATTTCTGTATCACTGTGTAACTGGTGAATGTAATCAGTGTGTAACACCTACTCAGGTAAATAATACACAATAATAATGTGGTGAGAGTCCCCTGAACTTTTTATACAGCACCAGTGAAATGTTATGGTGTCTGCCTCTCCCCAAAGTCCGCTGGAATTTTGCCACCATGTTGAGTGTTCACCCCAAAACTATAAAAAGACAAGGAAATGAAAGGAAGGATTAAGAAAAAGCCAGGCTCATTTGCCCTAACCTAGAAATCTACCTGTAAAATATCAGCCTCTGCTTCCTTTATAGTCGAAGAATAGGACTAACCACCTCATTTTAAGGCACATCTATCAGCCAGTTGACTCCATTCTGGAGCTGCCTATTTCTCCCAGCTGACTCCAAACAGAGGCTAGAGAGACTCATTCAAATATAGACAATTGTGGTTTACATCTTTGAAGTTATAAGAGGTGAACTGCGTCTAGGAGTCTGTTCCTGCATCCCCCAGGTCTTCTTCCCTTTCCACATCCCATGTCGATATTACCAGCCTAATCGCTGTGTACTGCAGAAAATGAAGTTTGTAACTGTACCAAAGTGAAGGGTAGTCTGGCTACAGGGTGCAATGGCACAAAGATCCTTTCTGCAGTCCATCATGCTGGCTGTGCCATTTATGCAGCTCCTTCTCTGCCTTCTTCCTACCTCATGCACAGTCTTCAAAAATTGCTCACAATGCAGTCTAAGGGAACTTGCAAATGTATCAAGCAGTTTAGCTGTTTTTTCCTAATCTACCATTTTTATCCTTGCCCTTGGTGCCCAGTGAAGAACAGTTTTAGCTGGCTCTCTACTATTTTTCTTCACATTAATAAATAGCATATGGCTGCAATGGCAAAATCCAAAACACATGTCCAAATCATCTGAGCGTAAAATACAACCTATGCAGACAGTTAAAATACGTTTATGTAAATATATGTATATATGTAATACATATGTGTATATGTATAGTCCCAAGAGTCAAATACACTTGATTATTCTCTATTGTTGTTCAGAAACTCTAGAGGAAGATTTATTTTATTTTACCCCTTTCAGATTGATGAACGGAATCTTCATAGGTCTTAAACTGAAAACTGTGTGACAGAGTGAATTGGGCTTTACTTTTATCATGTTTCACAGTTAAGTAAAATGAAGACCATTTGTAAGTCCTAGTGGTACATCTGTGTTGTGAATCAAGTGAAGAAGCCTATATTATATCGATTGTCTGTACTGCTTCTGAACAAAATGTCAAAACCTGAATTCCAGCTTCATTTTGTCTGCTATCAGTTGCCTTCAAAGGAACTGACCTTGGTTGTCTTCTGGAGATTTTCTTCTCCTTTGGTTCTTCCCAGTGTACTATTTGTCAGATCTTCTTCATCCTCCATCTCCCCAGCCCCAGTTTTCTATGTGGCACATTGAAATTTGCATCTTGCTTTCTTCCTAGGCTATTTCTTTTCCAGCTATAAATTTAGCTAGTTTGTGCTTATCATTTACGCAGCTGTCTGTCCAAAGCTTCTGCTATCCAAATGAAAATCTCCGATATCTCTCTGCAAGTTGCCAGCCAGACATTGAGATGTCAAGCTCATTATAGTAAAACAATACCCTTAATCTTCCTCTGACTGTTCTATCCTCTGTATATATAGCCTTGACATCTTTTGAAAGCTTTCTTATCTTGCCAGTTGCTCAAGCTCTTCATCTGGAACTCATCTCTTTCTAACCATGTATCTAGCTAGATCCAGGCAATGCACATGACTTGCGAACTCTCTGCACGATATTACTAACATAAGGACTTTTTTTATCCATTGTGAATCAAAAATACTTGTTCTTAATGTGTGTCTTAATACTTTGAAATCAATTGCAGGAACATCTATGCTTTGACCTTGCAATTTGCCCTGCTTCAGAAATCCCCTCTGAAACAATGGTATATTTTCTTCATCCATCACTTTAGCTATGACTGTACTAAGAAATATGTGCTGCCTAGCATATACCAGCATTTTTTTCACACAAAAACTTCATTCTGGAAACCCTTCACAATCTGTCTTTCGTCTTAACTCTTTCAGTATTAAAAGATCAAAAACCACCTCCAGCCAGCTCAGTCTCATGCTTTGTGTGTAATCTCTTCTCATTCTGTTGGTTTTGAACAGTTCTGGTCTACCCAAAGACTATGTCTACATGGTTGTATGACTGAGCTCTTGATGCCAACTCATGCATGACATGTTACTAACACATCAAATTTGTATCCACATCTGATGTAACTGTGCCTTTCAAGTTCCTGCGTGCTGGTTCAATCTAGTGTTATGCTACACCATGGAGCCAGTAATGAACAGCTGAGAGAGGTTCAGAGCAGCTTCCTCAACTCCCTCATGTTCATACCAGCAATATGAATATTTCTAGCACCATTAAGTCAAGGAGGTGGCTTAGATCTTTGGTTTTTACTCAGTATAAAAATCAGTAAGGAACCCTTACAAAGTCAATCATCCCATGCCAGCAGGGAGGCGGAGACCGAGCAAACAAAAGGAAGTGGAGATGGTTTTAGTCAATCTCTGTGACCTTGAGCTGAAAGGATTTAGAAGTAGTCTCAATAGTCACCCAGGAGCCACTACATTCATGCTGGGATTCACCAATGAGAGGTGGAAGTTTCCCTAAACTGCGTCTCAGGTGTATGGACCATGTGAGTGCTTTCAGTCTGCTTCAGAGCAAAAGCCACGCAGATGACATTGAATGGAAGGTGGGTTAGACTAACCCAGTTGAAAGGGAGTAGGTATACTCACAAGATCAGTTAATTCCAGGAGCAAATTTAAGAAACTGCTTTTCTAATATTAGTTATTGCCTTTCATGCACTTCGGAAGTGGTTCTTGACTATTTAAGTGTGCCTGCTCAGTTTTGAGTCGAAGTCACACAAATGAACTAAAACAGCCTTCAGCAATGATTTTCAATCTTGTCAGAGAGTGTCGATTCATGAATGCAGATGGGTGAAATTCAATGTAGCTGAAGCAGTTACCACTCCCAGATGTTTACCATGATCTTCTACAGAGATTGCCACCCCATGACCAAGGAGAGCTACAGGTGTTAGGAAGCAATTCCTTAAACCACTGCAGCTTTCATTGTGCCTTGCTAAGTCTGCTGGCACTGATTCCAGGTTCCCTCACTGCTCAAGGCTGTAAATTTGGGGTTTTCAGGAGCTGCTTCAAATTTTTTTCAGCTCTCCCTGACATTGGGTAGCAGTTTGTAGACAAGAGGCAGCTGCCAATAGTTGAGGTTATTAACAGCATCAGCTGTCAAACGTCAATCTTGTTTGCAAGATTGCAACTTGCACTGTTGCAAGTCAGTGCTCCATCCTCACCCTGAAATGGCATGTAAGGGCTCATGAGCCATCACTGCTTCTCCACCGGGAAACACGAATGAAGGGTGGGAATGAGGCTTTATGTCTTCCACTGTTGTGCTGGAAGCATGCTGGGCTTCCTCTTCCTGAGCAGTGGTGGAGCACACCCAAATCAAGGCCACAGTGGGGGAAGGTGCTGGTGCAGTCTTGAGATCGCTCTGGAGTCTCTGTAGAGCTTTCCCTGTGGCACCTGAGCACATCTTCTTACATGAAGGCCTGTAAAGCTCCAGCCATAAGGCCAGCCAGGTGTGCAGATGAAGAGAGAACTTAGGCTGTCATTTTCAAATGAGCTGACAACACTTAGGTACTATTAAATGCAGTTTACAGTTCATTAAAGCTTCAGTAATTGTTGCTTTCCATTAAATTAATATTTATTATCTGTGTTGTAGTAATAACAGGTACATTTCTCAAGTAAAAGGTTTTTCTCTGTTAGGTGCAGAAGACTGAAGACGACTTTAATTGAATAGTAGCAAAATGGATCCACTTGTCTATTTGTAATTAATATTTTTTTCAAATATTTTTTTTGCCTTTGAAGGAAAGCCAAAATATGAAAATGAAGCCTCAGCTAGAAAAAAACCCAGCTCCTATAGATTGTTCTGCTGGATACATTTTTGAAACATAGCTGATTGATAGTACCAATGCAGTACTGCATAGCTTTCACAACAGTTAGTTGGCCTCCGTTAGTACACAACTTCTAAACTGCAGCACTAATCTTTCCAGAAGATTGCAGGGGTTTTTTCTCCTCCTTTTGTTTATATTTCCCTCCTGGATGGCTGTTCTTATTTTAGTTCATTTCTCTCTCTATTAATATCCATCTGTCCCAAGGGTTCCTCTGCTGAGGAAAAAAAAAAAAAAGGCATTGATAAGCTTCTGTGCTCCAATATTTAGAGAATCACAACAACAAG
>VYZW01040859.1:14125-25067 GCA_013401315.1 Balaeniceps rex | reverse complement strand
TCACCATGTTCTGTGTTTTAATTTTTCAAAGATACTGCACATCTTCAAAAGCCATATTTTTTGTTTAAATTAATAGAGTACTTCTTTTCCAGTATACCCCATTTTCTCCTAGTGAGGAAATGTTGGCATGTTATTAGATGGTAACAAGTGATATTTGCAACTTCCTTTGAAGAGTACTGTTAGAAGTTAATAACAAATTGCATTAATTAATTATTTTTCTAATCCATAACAGTCTTTAAGTATACTCCTGTATCACTTTGTGGAAAAAAACCACATCTGATTGTAGGACCAGCTTTTTTTCTCTTGTGTTGTCAAGAACTTGCCCTGTCATTTTGGTGCAAATGCCTGATGCCTTGTGGTTTTTAGTTCTAATAAGTTTATTTCAAGGCTTCATTTTAGCTTGTTGGCCATTGTCAGAGGTACATCTGGCAGAACATGGTGACAGGTGGGTCAGGCATTGTACTTAGCGAAATGAGAGCTCAGTGTTACTACAGCAACATGTTAAATGGAGTGGAAGGCCAGCACTTAAACAGCTTTTGAGAAGGAGGAATGGAGGTTGCCTTGTTCGTATCGTGGCTTCAAACTAGCATGTCCTCATTGTGTGCCTCCTAGTTTCTGAATTTTTTAATTCTTTCTTACGACCCTAAACAAAAGGTAGTTTGTACAAAGCTCTGTTCAAAATACTGTTTAAATGAAACACATATAAGATGGTGTCCTCTTTGGCTGCAAACAAAATATTCCCTTTAAATGTTTTCTAGTGATCCTTGTTTTATTTTTAAGCACTAATAATTAGTTTTAGAGCATTGTCTTGAATCAATATAATTTTGAAGCAAAGCCTATTTATCTTAATGTGTTAATGTGTATGTTAGTGTATTGTAGATAAAATATTAGGCTCCTAATGCATCTGCTCTGCTATAACACAACAGCTGAACGTGAATGTTGCTGTCTCTAGGGTTAACGATTGTATTTTACGAGTAAATGAGGTGGATGTTCGTGATGTGACACACAGCAAAGCAGTCGAAGCATTGAAAGAAGCGGGATCAATTGTACGATTGTATGTCAAAAGAAGAAAACCAGTCACAGAAAAAATAGTGGAAATCAAACTTGTAAAAGGCCCTAAAGGTACGTAGGAAGTATAAAATTTCTGTTTCACAAGAAGGGTAGATTTGACAATAGATTTCTGCATTTGTTTTCCGAAATAAAATACTACCTTGCATGTGAAGTTCTAGGAAATGCAGAATAATGAAAAATAAGATAATGGCATCTCAAATGCTGCTGAATTTTCATCCCTGTGTCTTGAAACTGTTCTTGTAGAATGCATATTTTTCTTTCAAATGATAAAAATGTGTTTCTGATAGTATTTAGTAATTTTTAAGTACATTACAAATGAGAGTAAACTGTTTCATGGAATTACCTCGAAAGATCTTTAGAGATTAAAAAACATTTAGAGAAAGTATTATTTTGTTTCTATATGGGGAAATGTTGGATAATGGTTCTTTAAATATCAGTGGTGATGCTATAGCTGTGTTGTGTGCATCTTTCACAAGGCATGAAGTAAATGATTTAGCTTTTGATTTTCAGGACTTCTGTAAATGTTATGTCTTTTCCAGAACTTTCTGGAAAATTATGGCGTTCACTTGAAAAGGCATCCAGTATTGCTTCTACAAGAGCCTAATTTTTT
Organism: Balaeniceps rex; assembly: GCA_013401315.1. NCBI lineage: Eukaryota > Metazoa > Chordata > Aves > Pelecaniformes > Balaenicipitidae > Balaeniceps > Balaeniceps rex. The sequence continues at coordinate 23,386 of VYZW01040859.1, read as the reverse complement.
TTTTTAATATATATGTGTGTGTGTGTGTATATGTGATACAGATAGAATTATTATTGATATAATAAGTTGAATCTAATGAATGCTAAAAGGTTTCTTGAGTAATGACTTTATCTTCAAGCAGGTCTTGGTTTCAGTATTGCTGGTGGTGTGGGAAATCAGCATATACCTGGAGACAACAGCATCTATGTAACCAAAATCATTGAAGGCGGGGCAGCACATAAAGATGGCAAACTTCAGATTGGAGACAAACTTTTAGCTGTAAGAGCTGCATTTTTTTTTCTTATGGTCATTCACTTTTAGGCCCGGTAAGGGCATGATTCTCTTTGTGGTTAAGCTGCCTGCTGGTGGAGTGTTATTTCATAGAAATGGGTAAAAAAAATTATATTGCCAGGAAATCAATGATAAAAATTAAATCTGCAGTGGTCAACACCATCTCATCAGGAAATCTGAAATCTGTGCCTCAGCACAATGTTTCATGCAAAACCTGTATTAATCAGCCTGATTATTTCTGATGCCTGCTATTATTTTTCTGGTATCTGAGTGATGGGAATGTAAACCAGCATACAATGGGATTGTTTCTCTTCTCAAAACAGAATGGAAAGGAACTCAATGTACTGGTGGCTGGCCACCCTGTAGTGAAACTGCTGCTTATATTGGATTTCAGTGTTTGTAGTGCTTTTGAATGGCTTTTTTTTTAAAACTTAAAATATTTCAAAGTTGAATTTTCTATGCATAAAGTAAAAATAACTTTCAACTTTCTTAAATTTCATCCAGAAATCTAGTTGTCCAGCTAGAAAAACAAAAGCCAGAGCCAGCCAATTTCTTGCAAGGTGTAATTGCTGCACCCTCCTACATCTAGCAGGCAGCCCCTGCTTCTGTAACAGCTCTGAGTACATCTGTACTCAAGAGTACATGACAGCAGAACATGTGCTCTATTGCTATTTGAACAGTAAGAAACTGACTCTAAATGTTTAGTGCAGTTTCCCATCTGTAAAAAGACTTCTTGGATAAGTTTGTCACTTACAAATACAGAGCTGGGAAAACTGAAGCTACTTAAAGATAAAGAATCCTGGGATTATCCCTTTGTCTAAAGAATCCTGCTTGTCTTGAAGTATTGGGAATGAGATCCTAATGAGAGAGAGAGAATATATTGTTTACAGTTAGCTGCACAATAAATATACACCTTCATATGCCATGCAAATTCCCAATCCAAAAGATCCAGCTGCTTTATGACAATGCTAAATATATGATGTTTTAAAATCTGCATCATAGGAAGTGTTTCGATTATGGGACTTCCCCACAATGTAAGGGCACTGGAAAGCTTCCTTTTAATGGCGAACTGCTTCCCAGAGTTATAATTTGTCACCTGTACAAGAAAATTTCATGCTAACTTGCTTATATCGTAAAATATAGGTAAGGTTTTAAGGAATTTTTATTAGAAATATCAAACTTGTGAGACAGATTACTTTGTCCAGTATTACTTTATCCATTAAAAAAATTTGTCCAACAAAATTAAATAAAGTAGCTTTGGATTAATATCAGATACTATTTCGGGGATGCAAGGAGCATATGCAGTATGCTATTGGATATAGTAAAAGTAATGTCCTAATTTATTGTAGGTGTAATCATTCCCTCAGTTCGTTGTTAGGAAGGAAAAGGTCATCTATAATATCTTCTGATTAGCTGAATTTCACTTAGTCAAAGCTTTAATCACTAATGTAGAGATAAGGTCCCATATTTTGCAGAATTTACTTCCTGTCTGTGTGTTTAGGTTGTACTGCAATTATCAATGCACTGCAAAATGACTTTTCAGTCATCAGGAGTGGTAGGAGTTTAAATCTGTTTTTAAAAAAAAAAAAATCAATAAGAGGCATTTAGAAAACTTTTAGGAAACTCGTAGAAAATACAGATAGAATATATTTAAGCAGTAGAGTTTTTCCCCCCACAAATAACAGAATTGATAAGGCCCAATTGTTTTTACACAGTTAAAAAGTTAAGTAATCAGAGGAAAGTGTCTTTGGTCCCTCAGGTTCAGTGCAGTACAAGCCTTATTTCCCATGTTGCCTGGAATTATCTGCAGAAGTTACTTCCGTCTTCAAAATATAAAAGAGAGGGTCAGCAACTCAATTTACTAAGGCTTTATATGAGATACTAATTGTTAAAGGTTTTTTAATTTTTTTTTTTAAAATGAAGTGCTAGTGTTTCACCTTAATAGCCATAGTTTAAAAAAAATCTGTTGCCTGTAAAGTTAAACTAGTTCTTGTTACTTGGCATGTAAATCAGTCAGTCACTTTGGGATCTTCTCCAGTTTTGATCCCTACTTTTGACCTCTTGCGAGAATACGTTGTCTCATTATAATGTCTAGAACTTAATTATGTCATGACAAGATCATGTAGGATTTATTCTTACTAGAAGAAACTTTCTTCTATTGAATGCTTGTAATAACATACTGTGTCAGTGCTGTGATTGCATGCTTATGGCATTGAGCGTCATATCTGTCCCGTTAGTTTTCCAGTCATGTGTGCCTTTACAATGTTATGGTCAACACAGTTTATTATAATCTTTTGAGGAAAGACTTGTCATTCTTATATTTCACAGCACTACAAACCATCTTTTATATATCATAGAATCATAGAATGCTTTGGGTTGGAAGGGACCTTTAAAGGTCATCTAGTCCAACCCCCCTGCAGTGAGCAGGGACATCATCAACTAGATCAGGTTGCTCAGAGCCCCGTCCAACCTGACCTTGAATGTTTCCAGGGATGGGGCCTCCACTACCTCTCTGGGCAACCTGTTCCAGTGCTTCACCACCCTCATTGTAAAAAATTTCTTCCTTATATCTAGCCTAAATCTCCCCTCCTTTAGTTTAAAACCATTACCTTACCCCTTGTCCTGTCACAACAGGCCTTGCTAAAAAGACTGTCCCCATCTTTCCTATAGCCCCCCTTTAAGTACTGAAAGGCCGCACTAAGGTCTCCCCGCAGCCTTCTCTTCTCCAGGCTGAACAGCCCCAATTCTTTCAGCCTGTCCTTGTAGGAGAGGTGCTCAAGCCCTCGGATCATTTTTGTGGCCCTCTTCTGGACTCGCTCCAACAGCTCCATGTCCTTCTTGTGCTGAGGGCTCCAGAGCTGGACGCAGTACTCCAGGTGGGGTCTCACCAGAGCCGAGTAGAGGGGCAGAATCACCTCCCTCGACCTGCTGGCCACGCTTCTTTTGATGCAGCCCAGGATACGGTTGGCCTTCTGGGCTGCAAGCGCACACTGCTGGCTCATGTCCAGCTTTTCATCCACCAGTACCCCCAAGTCCTTCTCCGCAGGGCTGCTCTCAATCCCCTCATCTCCCAGCCTGTATTGATGGGGATTGCCCCGACCCAGGTGCAGGACCTTGCACTTGGCCTTGTTGAACCTCATGAGGTTTGCACAGGCCCACCTCTCCAGCCTGTCCAGGTCCCTCTGGATGACATCCCGTCCCTCAGGCGTGTCAACTGCCCCACTCAGCTTGGTGTCATCTGCAAACTTGCTGAGGGTGCACTCGATCTCGCTGTCTATGTCGTTGATGAAAATATTAAACAGCACTGGTCCCAGTACGGACCCCTGAGGAACACCACTTTATATACCTTTATATACCTTTTATATAACTGATTAAGTCAGTGGCACATGAATCCTAATAAAAACTCTCAATGCCAGAGTGCTCCAACAGCTTTCAGTGGATGTCTTATGAAAACATACATTTTTCTGTGTTGAGAATTTGTTTATTTTTTTATCTTTAGGTGAACAGTGTTTGCTTAGAAGAAGTTACTCATGAAGAAGCAGTGACTGCCTTAAAAAACACATCTGACTTTGTTTATCTGAAAGTTGCAAAACCCACCAGCATGTTCATGAATGACAGTTATGCCCCTCCTGACATCACAAACTGTAAGTTCAGCTTATCTTTGTGGTTTAATTATTTTTCCCTTTAGGGCTTTAACATACCCCATTTTTAGTCAAGGTTTTTAAAATTGTGCAGTGTGAAAATCTGATATAAGAAAGTTGATTAGTCAAGAAAACTGTATGCTGAACAGAATAACATCCTATAGCTTGTGTACTGAAAAGACAGCAACAGGGGGGCTCCTAATGTGTTTCTGTGACTGATGTGGCTTTGTCCTAGTGACTCAATGTTTCTGATCACTTGCTGATGAGTACAAGGAGAACATGTGCCTCATTCTCCTGGAGGCTGTGAAGAGTAACAAACAATGCACTGTGTAGATGTTTAGTGTCCTGTGAACTGACCAAAAGACATTACTGTTTCAGGTAGAGGTTAGTGATGTTCTGACTTTTTTTTTTGTGTTTTTCTGCTTTTTCATGAGCTGCACGTATTCAAATAAACTAGACTGGGAGGAGGGGGAGGTCTTCTGATGCCTGCCTGCAAATGTATCACGAAATTTCATGTTAACTTGCTTGAAATCTTACTTCAGTTTTGACATAATTGTTGATAATTCAAGTGGAAAACCAGTGAATGCTATATTGAAAATAGTTAGAACAATTTCTTGTTTACATAAGGGTACTACTTACAGGAGTCTTTTTGAAGTCAAACGTCCAAATCCAGAAAGTTCAGGGTTGAACCACAATGTGAAGTAAAATTTGAATTTAATGTACTGTTTCTTCAAGAGGGGGTACTACCATTTAGTGTTTGGAGAAAGGGGTGAGAATGATACAACTGTATCTTTCCAAGACTCAATAGGTGGACTTTTCTGGATGACGCGTTTTACTCATCTTGTCACATAAAATGGTTCTGGGGGAGAGTTATTTCAGTTTTTTGGGGTTTTGTTTTGTTTTGTAGGTGTGTTGTTTTTGGTTTTTTTTTTTCCTCCCTGATGTTAGATACAAGTAATTGATATGTAGCACTGATCTGTTCAGATACTACTTTGTATGAGGAAAGGAGCACTTAAAAAGCCACTGATGTAATCTAAAACAGTACGTAAAGAAAAACAACAAAAATGTGGCACAACAAAGGACTGAAGTACCTTATAAGCCTATCATTTATTGGCAATAGCTACAGTATCTTTAAATCTATTCGTAAGCTTATTGAACTACAATTTGGAGCTAATTAGGTTTTATGTCTTCACTGTCTCGTTAGAAGGATGTTCTTGAAGGCTCCATTCTTTGACATAAAACTGATTTTCAGCCTTCACTTATTTATCCCCAGTTTTATACTCACATATATGGTTAGAGAGCAGCCATTTTCCCTTATGGTATCTAGTTTGTCCAAGAATTCAACCTTTCCCACTGTCTCCTTGGAAGGCAGACTTCTTTTTCTCTCTCCGTTGTGACTGACGTCTTTATATGTTTGACCTTGAATTCAGATTTTCTGGAACAGAGGTAACCTGATTTGTACGCAGTGTTCCTGGTAGTGTTGCAGTAATGCAATTACACTGCTGTAGATGGTGATGTGACAAACATACAAGTATCTTATCTATGACTACTGTATCTTGACTCGATCATTGGGATATTTAGTTTATGAATCTTTTGTGGGGGCAAAGGCAAAGCCTCAAGAAAGTTTTGGGAGAGGAAGGTAGAGAAGGAGCTGGTTTCTGATAATTTCCCCAACCCTAGTAACTCAATAATACCCTGATATTGACAAAAGTCATACTTATTAACTCTTGCTCAGTGCCCCTGATTATTAAAAACCAACTTGGTATAAGGCTTAAATGGAAAAGAACAGAGCACTAGAGCAGTTTAGAGGACTGGCTATCTCTTTTGTGAGGAAAACTGACCTGAAACTGTTCAGTCTGTGTGAGTGGAGGAAGGAACCTGTAGTAGGATTTGACAAACCTACTCCTTTACTAGGCAACTGTAAAGGAACAGTTGGATATAAATGTAGATTCTCATTTTAAATTTTTATGTGCTTTGGTACTGTTCATTAAATGACACTTTGGTCTTAAAAAGAATGTCTGTAGACTTGAAAAGTTAAGAACAGAGATACCAAACTCAGCACGGCTGATTCTCAGTACTATAGTTCAGTAGTTTGGTTTTAGGTAGGTGAGGTCGGGCTGCTGAGAGTCTTATTCGAAGCAGCAGTCATATTTCCTCTTTGACTACAAATTGGTGTTCTCCTTCAGGTGATTATTTTGTTTTTATATTCACATTATCTATATCAATACATACTTTTAAAGGAATATTTGCTCTAGCAGTATGCATAAGGGCGTGCGGTTGGCCCTCTTCTCATGCAGCAAATTAATTTTTCTCAAATGGTGGATGAGCTGGAGATGAGACTCAATTAATTGCATCATAACATAGAGCCATAAAAGGACAGTGGTATCTTCAAGAATACCTTCTTACTGTGTCCGTTGGCTCTTCAGGAAAGTTCTGTCAAGGGTAATCCCACACGATTGCCATGAAGATGTGTGCTGCCATTTTGCCTTGAGTCCTTAATTTCTCAGTATACATGACTTAGTTTCACATCCATTTTCTGGAGGTAAATGACCTGGCCACACAGGTAGGCCCTCTTTTGTCCCATTACTGTCCTCCCTCCCAAGTTTCTCTCCCATTTGGCTGCTCTCCCTGTGAGTGGGACTTGAGAGAGACAGTGGCATTCTGTGCAGCCCAGTATACTGTACTTTGTGTGAAGTGGCACTTCTGTCCCCTGAGAAGTGAAAAGCCTGTCTCCAGCAGCTGCTTCTGGGAACGTTTTTCCTCCTGATGAAGCATTTTGAAAATATCACAAAAAATTTCTCAGATTCCAGGTGTGTCTCTGTCTTCGGTCCTTTGGTGACCTTTGACAAGGTTTGTGGGCTAAAGTGCTGTCTGTACTTTTGAGTAGATTTGCTGGGTTTTGTTTCATTTAGCTGTCGTTTTAGCGCTCAGTTCTCTGTCTGAAGTTGCTCTGGATTTTTGCACTGTTTCTGGTAGACTTTTGTCAACAGTTAACAGTTAACCGAAGAACATTATTCTCCAGAGTGCTGGGTCCTTTGATGAAACTTCAGTCTGTTTCTTTTCCTTGCAATGGGGAAGCCAAGGCTTCATATGCTTGTCTCTGTTGATCAAAGTGCAGCTGGCTGTTACTGCAGCTGGCCTGGAGACTCTGGATCTACTGCCTGAATTTTGCACACAAAATGGAGCCAAAGGTCTTGCCTGAGGTGTTTAATGACTTAATTCAAGGAAATCAGTTTAGCCTTTTCCTAAATCTTTCACTTATCAGAAACAACTGTATATCGGTAAGACACTAGCTTCTATTTTTCTAATACAGGGCAGAACAAAAGCTTTTTCAGGACTCCTCAATATTTTCACATTTACAATGGAAGTTTCAAAGGGAGATCCCAATCTCCTCAAAGGATATTGCTTCTTTATAAAGGAGTACTGTAACTTAGCAACTAGAAAGCCTCCACTTTCTGTAAGGAGCTGCTCAATTAGATAGAAGTCATACCAAAAAATGGTGGCTCCTGTACATAGTATTTTAGAAGCTGATGTTTTCAGGGTCACCATTTCAAGGTTTGTTTGCACCTTCGTTCTCATCTCAGATGAGACCTCCAAAAGTGGTGCAGTACTTGGCTCGGGAGCTTCAGTTTAGGGACTCTGAAGAGCTGTTCCCAGATGACAGTTATTAAAGAGGTGTTTCCTAGAATCACCTTGAGCGAGTGTTGAAAGTTACCAGTCTTCCTTCTTTACCTACTCACCTGCAGCTGTTTTGAGACATGTATTTGCAATCCTCCTTTGTGTTTCTGTCCATCAGAATTCTCTTACCCAGATTCCTAGGAGTTCAGGCCCATCATAAAGGAGAAGTAATATGTATTATTCCTTTCACTACCAAATCCCTTAAATTCACACAGAGGCTGCCTATGGACATGCCCATCAGAAATGATGTTAAAGTAGAAACCCTGTCTACTACCTGAGTATATATGTAGACTGCTCACTGCACAGAACTCCCCTGGGGTGTTTTTTTTTAAATTTGTGTGGGTGGTTTTTTAAAATTTGTGTGGGGTTTTTTAAACACTCATTTTATCAGAAACATCTAAAAGCACAGTTCACAGTACTTACTGCCTTGGTATCTGTACTGTCTGCAGAACATGCAGTAAATTGCTCATTGTGCTAACTTTTGTGAACATGGTAGTTCATTCAAAAGTCCACAAAACACCAAATTCAGAATTTGGTTGTCTTTAAGACTTTCTCTCTGGAACTGGTATAGTTTAGTTATAGGGCTGCCTCACTTTCCCTGGTGATAGGGATTTAAAATGCAGAGCTAAGGATACTGAAAAACTGTTTGAGAACCAGGTTCACATATTTCAGTATCTAGGTTTTTTGCAAAATCAATTTTCTTTTAGAACTCCTGTAGTAAGAGTACCAGCCACACAATAGTACAGCCTTGTCAGGTGGTCTGATGGCGCAAAAGATGGGACAAAGTAAGTTAGCATCCATATAGATAATTAAATCATTTGATATTTGATATTTCTTTGGGGTTACTGTCTTCGTATTGAGGGATGTTTGGTCAAGAGGTTTCTGAGATTCTGATTTATGGCAGTATTTATTGAGAAGAGTACAGATCCTGCCACCAGAATTCTTTATGCACCTGGGGCTGAAAGTTGACCTCTGTCATTTGAGTGAGTGAACGGCTTCTGGCTGCCTGTGGGGGAAATTAATGTTGAAAATCTTGTTAAAGAAGACTTGGGGCTGTCTGAGACCAGAGTATTTAGCAGGGAATGAATGTGGAAAAAATAGCTCAGAGTTATGTGCTGTAGCTCCAGAGGCTGGTACTGTGAGCCCTTGACAGTCTGGAATAGTTGATTGCTATGCCTGTTTCTATTGCTTCTGTGAGATTTTTCTTTTAACCCTTGAGGTGGGGATTGCTAGTTAAAACAGTTACTTTACAGTGATCTCCATTTTCTGACTAGAGAAGAATGCAATTATGAAAGATTGTTCTTTCTGAGCACATTGCCATTTGAGTACTGTTCTCCTGTGTGGCATCCAGTCTCTGAGACACTGAAAGATGAGAACTTCCTGTATAGGAAATATGGAAATTCAACAAAAAGACCTATGTTCATTGTATGCAGAGGAACAACAGCACTGCAGGTGGGATGGTCCTGTGGACCAGTGCCACCCAGCTTAGCACCATTGGCAGCTAAACTGATTTGTGTGTTTAATAATCATAGCTATTAGTCTTCTGTAGTAGGTCATATGTCAGTAGGGAATGTAAACTGCCTCAGTAATCTATATGGAAATATTGATTATTAAATGACTCCTGGAACAAATGTCCAGTAACTTGTTGGTATAAAGTTTTTAACTAGCAATC
>VYZW01040859.1:0-12760 GCA_013401315.1 Balaeniceps rex | reverse complement strand
ACTTCCTATAAAAGATGCATCTTTGTAGCTGCCACTGACTTGTTAAAAGCAGTTGTAAATTCATTTTGTGACATGAGAAGATTTAGTGCATGAACAGAATGTACAGAGCTGCTATACTGTGCTACAGTCGCTTAGATTTTTAATCAAAACCCATTTTCCACTAATTGGAAAAGAGCTCATAAAGTCTGTGGGTTTTTTGTGTTTTAGCTGTAAAATTTTCTGAGGAAAACCAAAATAATTATATTTATGTACAGTAGTCATTTTTTAAAGTATCACTTGTTTTAAACAAAAAGGGTGTACAGTGACATGGAAATACACTTGTGTATTAAAATACATATATTATTTTCCATTGAAAAGTAAGTATTGCTGTATGGTTTGGTAATCATTGTGAAAATCTGTTGCCAAAACTCCAGTGTGGCCAAAAAACAAGTTAAAACACTTAAAATTGATGTGCCTAACTTGGAAATAAAATGTACCCTTTTAATTATTTATTACAACAGCTCTCCTGGAATTGTGGAATATTTTCCATCAATTTAAATCATTAAGATGCTAAATTTTTCTAGTACGTGTGTTGTGGTTCAGGTAAAACACATGTGCTTCATGCACAGGATTCNATTAAAATACATATATTATTTTCCATTGAAAAGTAAGTATTGCTGTATGGTTTGGTAATCATTGTGAAAATCTGTTGCCAAAACTCCAGTGTGGCCAAAAAACAAGTTAAAACACTTAAAATTGATGTGCCTAACTTGGAAATAAAATGTACCCTTTTAATTATTTATTACAACAGCTCTCCTGGAATTGTGGAATATTTTCCATCAATTTAAATCATTAAGATGCTAAATTTTTCTAGTACGTGTGTTGTGGTTCAGGTAAAACACATGTGCTTCATGCACAGGATTCATGGCCTGTTATGCAAGAGGTTAGACTAAATCCTTTTAATACTTCTTTCTAGCTTTAATCAGTGAACCTGTGAATAATGCAACTGACCCTTGCAGTACAGTTGAAATTTTTTGCACTCTCAGTAAATTGATGCCTCTTACCTTGAAGAGTAGGAAATGGAATAATCCCACCTTTGTTTCCTGATGCATGCTGTTGGCTGAGCACATACTAGCATCACTACCAGCACCTGTGCTATTAAAGATGGTTTTGTTCAGTGTCTAAGAAAGGTAGCATCCCTCCCTGTTCAGACCTGGTAATCACAATGGCCTGGAGTATTCTGGAGATGCTAGGATGCTCCACATCAAAACATTGAAAAGACAGAGGTAGGCAGCTTGGCAGTTTGGAAGAAGTCTAACATTAAAATGATGTATTTTTCACTGTTGCTCCAACGTAAGTGATTTTTAAGAAACTAAAATTCTTAATTGACTTCAGTCGAGTTGAAGACAACTTTAAAACCAGATAAATCTCCAGACGGTCCTCATGGGCTTTAGCTATCCACAGTGTCTCTTTCTAAAGAAGGGGGGTTTTGAGACGCAATCAAACTGAAAAGTTTGCTTACTGACTTGAAGTGTGAGGAGACTGGGGAATGTGTAGATGTGACACAGTATTTTAGAACTATGATATTTATAATGTATCATTTGAACTGTTATATTTTGTTTTTAGAACAGGTCACTTCTTGTACTTTGTTTCAGTTCCTCCAGCTTTTTTTCCTTATTGCCTTAATGCTTATTTTATTTTTCCTCTTTAAAGCTTATTCTCAGCCAGTGGATAACCATATCACTCCATCCGCCTACCTGGGACAGTCCTTGCCCCCAGCATCGCCAGGGCGATATTCACCAATTCCCAAGGGAATGCTTGGAGATGATGAGATTACCAGGTAATGAATAGCCGAAGCTACATGTCAAATTAGTTAACCGGGGAAGCTCATAAGATGTGTTTGTGTGCAAAATACTAGTGAATACTGTATTTTATTTCAACAAATAAATGCAAATCATTAGTTTCTTAACACTTATAAACATTGGTGTAAGGAGAAAACTAGATATATTTTTATATCTATATATAAAAAAATACACAGACACATATACATATATACACACACACATATACACATGATTTATCAGTCCTGGAATAGTATTAAAATCAGAATGCCCTGCCAAAATGCTCCATGAGTTGACTGAGCTTTTTGGGATGGTAGTACGAGCAGACTACAGATTATTTCTTATTTTAAAGCCAGCAACGTTCCCCCTCCCGACAAGGGTTTGTTTTGATGGATTAGTAAATCCAGAAAGGCTAGAGAGCTCTTAATCCTTTCCCATTAACAGACTATTCATTACTTCACTGATGCAGTAGATTGCATTAATCTTTTGTTCATCATCGCTGATAAAGGGAACCTCTTCTAATTTTGTTGCCCTTCTGTTCTGCAAGTATAGGGATGTTATGCTGCATTTTCAGTATGTTGTTGCTGAATTATGTGTCACACCATCATCTGATACGGATAATGTCACTCAGTTTCAGAGGCAGGGTCTACCCAGGATTGAAACATAAGTGGTATAATAAGTTGGAGAATGAGTTTTAGTGTATTGGAAGGTAGGAGAGCCTCAGATATGTCTTTGTAGTTATTTTTAACTTAGGGTTGGGTGGACATATAAGCCGAAGTGATTCTGTCCTGCTGGTAGCATTGCTGAACTTACGGTTTTATAGCTTTCCTTTAAAATTACTGTAAAGGGAGGTTTTTAGATTTCTGCTGAAATGCAAGGGCTATTCAGAGAAGGCTTTAGGTGATTTTCTTTAAATTACCTTCCCATCTTCTGTTCCCTCCATCACAAAAAGAGGTTTAGACATTTTGGGTAATATTTTAAAAGATACTGTGTATTTATGGTCTCTAACTGCAGCATTTTTGTTAATGTATTAGTGTGATCCAGAGCAATAATACATACGTTTTCACAATGTCGTTCGTTTGTAATGAAGTAGTACTCTGAAAAGATGAATATAATAGTTGATAGTGGGTGAAATTTAAGAATTTGACACTAAGAGCTAGTGTAAAAATGGAGTGATTTTTAAAGATCAGACTAGATATTTTTTGTTTGTTTTGGAAAAATGCAGCTTCTTAATTTATCCTATAAATTAATAATTAATGTCTCCAAATACTTAAGAATGTCCATTAATTGTTCTTTAGTGCTCTCTAGTGATTTTTCAAATGCAGTGCACAGTTGCTCTGCTTTATTAGTAATGTCTGTTTCTGAAATAATTTATGCTTTTCTTGTATTGGGTCAAGTAGCAAATCAGTAGATTTTTTGGAAGAAGTGTTTCTGCATTAGACGTTGATTGGCCTTGTCTTAACTTGATCAGTATTTCTTCTTGCTTCTCCTCATCCAACCCGGGAGGGGATCCTATAAAAAGAATGCAACAGCTTGGTTTAGATTTGACATTTCAATTGCAGTTGCTGCAAATAAATTGCAAATGTATTTGAAAATGCCATAAATTCTGATTTTTTTTTTTTTGAAAGGGCTTATGCATACTTCTTGAATTGTTCTTTGCTATATTTATTGCTTGACCAACTGGAGTGAAATTAAAGCAGTAAGGACATATTTTTCATTAGTGATGTTTCTGCATTAGAATTTGTTCTTTAAGTTTCAGAAAGGGAAAATAGTATTCTTTTGCTTGCTATTACCATTAGATAGAATAAGACTGTGAGCTATACTGAGGCTCTTGGACAATATGGAAAGTGTTAAGGAATGACATTTAGTGCTGAATAGGATTATAGCATAATAGGAATTTAGAATACATACATACTTATGAATTGTTTAGTTCACCTAACAACAAGCAGAATTGAAAGCATACAAATAATAGAAGCTATTGTTTGAAAGTCTAAGCTGCGGGGGGAAGACTGGGGGGGGCGAGCGGCAGACAACACATGACAGTGTTGCCTTAAGAAATGTGTAACTTTTGATACCTAAATTTTCAATACTACTCCTCTCAGAAAATGTAGCTTTTTCCAAGTGTTTATTTTACTTTTATGCGTGACTAGTGACCAAGATTTCGTATTCCTTTCTTTCCTTCAGGGAGCCTAGAAAGGTCGTCCTGCATCGAGGATCAACAGGTCTTGGTTTCAACATTGTTGGAGGAGAAGATGGAGAAGGAATTTTCATCTCTTTCATACTTGCAGGAGGGCCAGCTGACCTGAGTGGAGAGCTTAGGAAAGGAGACCGTATAATTTCTGTAGGATTCCTTGCTGCTTTTATTTAAACAACAACAAAAGTTCTGTCTGTCCCCTCCCCGGATGTTAGTGCCAGTTAATGTGATTTATATGCAAAGAATATCATTAACTGAGCTAAATTTGAGACAATGGAATGGATGCCAATATAGTTGCAAAATATCTTTGAGGACTTTAGTCTGCCTCAGTTTCTCATCTGTAACCTGATTAAAATAGCACTTTCCTGTCTCAGATTTTTTTTTTTTTTCAGTGAAGCCATTAACTTATCTTAGTCTGATAGCTGAGGTGCGTGCGTGTCTAAATTGAAAGAATGCAGGCTTCAGAAATAAGCCTTCTAATGAGGTGGAGACAATTGGCAGTAGTGTTTAAAATAGGGTGCTTTACTTCCTGGAGTAATTACTAAACTTCCCATTAGTCTTAAACAGATCCACCTCATACCTGTCTGAGGGCTTTTTCTATATTAGTGCTGAAGGTCATAAAGATTTTGTGTGTTTCTCTGTGAAATGACTTAATTTATGGAGAATCATTTCTTTGGACAATTACATTGTAATTTGGTAGTTATTTAAGAGGGAAAAATAATTTTGGCTCTGTTGTTATTAAAATGCTGATGTTAAAGTGCGCCTTTATTTTAGTTTGGACTGTGAAAAATACTTTTTGTCTAAAATGTGACACACATTTCTACTTCAGTTTTTTTTTCTGACACTATTTTTAAATCTGCTGCATTGAAAACAAGGCTAGACAACTCCATGGAGGGCGTGGTCTGTCACTGGATGTTAAACATAATGGTCTAGGCATGCTTTGGCTAAGGAGGTCCCTGAAGCCCTGTTGTAGAAAGGTGAGGCGAACCATCACAGAAAGTGGCATTGTCTGTGTCTCCTTAAAAAGAAAGAAAAAGGTCTTAAACAAGAAGAAAATTGACCTAGTGAATACAAATTCGTTAAGTGATATACTATGACGATTACAGTATTTCTTAACAGAGGGTTATATGTGAGAGAGGATTTATTGACTTTGGTTTTCACTGAGGATCAGTAATCTTTGTATTCACTAGCTTGTAATATTGGAAACAGGGAAAACTCACATGGCATGAAAACTTTGTTCTGTGATGATAAGCACAAACGTTTATTTTGATAAAGAGCTTTTTTGTATTACTTGTAGGTAAATGGAGTAGATCTAAAAGCAGCAACCCATGAACAGGCAGCAGCAGCCCTGAAGAATGCAGGCCAAGCAGTAACTATTGTAGCTCAGTACCGTCCAGAAGGTAAGGGTTGCCTTATACATTCAGAACTTGGTAGAAATACCATGTTGTTACTTTTGTATTTCACAGTTGTCTTCACCATTTAATATGGTGGATTTATTTTCCTTACTGGTAGGAGGATAAAAGACTAATTCGTTCTCTGTTGTGTTGATTCACATGACCTAAGGAGACCATCAGGTTTTCATTCCTCTGTTTTGTACTGAGCTGGCATTTCTGTTTATCCAGCAATTTCTTCTGGTCCAGATTGGACTGCAGCTGATGCTGATTAACCATCCTTGTGTATTCTGCAGAAGCCAAATAATACTGTCTCATCACTATACACATATTTGTCGTCTTGTATTTCTACACCACATTTCAAATGCCTTGTCTATTTGAGACACTTGAAATTCAATAGTCTAAAATTAGAGTCTGTAAATGCATATATTATTGTTTATATATATATAAGAAGACATTGTTGATGTCTTATTATGAACTGTGGTGATCAACAACTTTCTCTGATTTTGCTAAAATGTATGGCCCATCACTAAATCTTCCTTGCAGTGACTTTTCTGCTTAAACCTTTCCTTTAACAGTACTGACAAGGGGTAAGTGTAGGTGTTTATCAGGACTGGACATTGAGCAGGACTGCTGCCTTCATCTGAAATTTTTAGATAGCTGATTGCAGGACAGTTTTCTTCATTCTTTATTTCTTCTATTCTGTCATGTTTCTCCTATCCTGTCCTCCCCAAGTCTTTGAAACGTTAGGTTTCACATTCCTTTCCCCTCCCCCTCCACCTGCATCAACATCGTATATCTCCACTGTCGCAGGAACTCTGTCAGTAATAAGGCCAACTGAGTTTTTTTGTGTCTAGTTCATGGTCAAATCCTTGCAGCCAGCCCATGTTGTTAATTGCCTGTATTGTCTTGAGAGGGTGTGCATCCTTTTCACATGTTGAATCTGTAGATTGCTCTGTTCCAGGATTTGTTTCCTAGCACTGCTTGCTCTGAGACTTCTTTTTAGAAAGAATAGTGAGGTCATCATTGGTTCTGGAATATTTGCTTTGGCTTTGTGTCAGAATTGTCAAATATTTCTGTTGATACACATTTGGCCTATCCTCTGCTTAGCTCTTCAGTGTTGTTACAGGTGGGTCAAATTGCTACACTGTCCTGGTTTCAGCTGAGTTAGAGTTACTTTTCTTCCTAGTAGCTGGCATAGTGCTGTGTTTTGGATTTAGCATGAGAAGAATGCTGATAACACACTATGTTTTAGTTGTTGCTAAGTAATGCTTAGACTAGTCAAGGACTTTCTTTTTCAGCTTCCCATGCTCTGCCAGGTGCACAAGAAGTTGGGAGGGGGCACAGCCCAAGATAGTTGATCCAAATCGACCAAAGGGCTATTCCATACCATATGACGTCATGCTCAGTATATAAACCGAGGGGAGTTAGCCGGGGGGGCAGCGATCGCTGCTCGGGGACTGGCTGGGTGTCGGTCGGCGGGTGGTGAGCGGTTGCATCACTTGTTTTCTTTTCCCTGGGTTTTGTTTGTCTCTCTTGTTCTCCTTTTCATTACAATTATTATTATTATTATTATCATTATTATTATTATTACTATTATTATTATTTTATTTCAATTATTAAACTGTTCTTATCTCAACCCGTGGGTTTTCTTACTCTTGCCCTTCCGATTCTCTCCCCCATCCCACCGGGGAGGGGGAGGGTGAGCGAGCGGCTGCGTGGTACTTAGTTGCCGAGTGGGGCTAAACCACGACATACACCTTCTTGATCCCTGCATAGGGATCCCTCACCTTGGTGAGAAATAAAACTTGGGCTTTTATTTGCACATGAGTTATCTTTTTGAGCATCTGGCCACTTTTTTGTTCAAAGAGGACATTGTTGGTCACTTTTTCTTCTGCCAGGAAGATATATTGAGATGTGACTCCTAGTAGCAGAACAAATGTTTCTTTGGTAGAATAGATCCCAGGACATAGGCACTTTTTTGTTTTCCACTTGCCAAAAACTGTATCCAGACTGCATGCAAAAGCAGCAGTTTCAGTCCTCTCTTTCTGGGATTCAGGTTTTAAAAAGAAAAGAACCCCGTCATACTCTGAAAGTCAGAACTGTCTTTTCCTTTTAGGATAAGAGAACTAATCATTTCGGATGTTTTCTGCTCTTTCTGCATTGGAAATAACAGCTTTCTTCATTACCGCTTGTCCAAGTAGATAACTTATTTTCTTGAAACGTATTCAGGTGCTTGACTGACTGATGGGATTTTGAGTCATTGCACAGAGATTTGCCCAGAGCAACATATGCTGCCTCTTACAAATTTTTCAATGGCTGTCACTTGTAGACTTCAAACCTAGAGCTGTACTCAGTCCTTCATGATTACTGAAGCATTCAGAATAAGACTGCATGCAGTTGAGCTGTATTGAGAGTGCAGTTCTCAAAGAATTATAGGTCCCATTTGAGAGGATGCATGTGGGAGATGTTACTTGAATTATCCTAGATTATGGGCAGACATCTGACACATTATTCTAAGAAAGGATTTTACTTTTTTTTTTTTTTTTTTTAGATGTTTGGTCTGCATGACCTTCTTTCTTTCTGAAATAGTGCTTAAAATCTCCATTTAGAGTGAAGATGTTGGAAGCATTTTAGGGCTTACTCTACCTTTTGAAGTATACCATGAGGGAAAAGTGTAACTAGGAGACAGACCCATTGTAGCTTGGGGGCAAAGTACGAATTGACACATGGCCAATCGTCCTCAGAGAGCTCAGGTTACTGATGTCTGACTTTGACATCTCTGCTTGCCTGTTTCTTACTCCTCATAAAAGAGATTGAATGGAACTCCAGCTGTCAGCTGCTTTCAGGTCTGGTGTGGGAGGTAAGTTGGATCAGATACTCACTGTTCATATCTTAGAGATTAGTAAAGAGAATATTTCCTTAAAGGTTACTGTTTATTTATTATCTTAGGAAAGCAGTCTGTTTGGATTTGACTTTCCAAATAGAAAATATCATTCACGTGATTGAGAGTACTTGATAAAAGTACATATGTTCTTTGATCATCTTCAGTATCCTAAATTATAGCTGTGGATGGTCGTCTTCCCTGTGCTTGACCATTTAAGTTGCAAAATTTTGTATCTATATATATGTATATATAATTATCTCCACTTTTTGTTTATGCCAATCAGAAAAGGCTAACAAGTATTAAGATGAAGAGCTCATAAAATTACTGTTCATCATTGGTGTTTCTCAAATGTCTTTGTAAAGATGAAGAGCATCAGTTTTAAGTGCTTGCATTGCATATGTATTTTATTTATATTTATAAATCCAGCAGGATTTTGTAAAAGATGGTGACAGCTAGGACAGATCAAGGAGATTCTAGACATCCATCAGGGCTCATTATAACTGGGTAAATAGATGCAGTATGATAGAAGCATTTTGGAGACACTTGGGACCAGCTCACTTCGCTCCCTGTAATTGTATATAATAGTTTGTATGTTCACAGATGTGGGGAATGGTAATTTATTTTTTTGCATCCTACCACATTAGCTCTATCAGAAATTCCCCATTTGTCTTTCTCCTCAGATTTCTGGAAAAAGAGGATTTTTGCAAGCAGTTCTCTCACAGAAAAGCCTGAGTAGGCTGTAGAAAAATTAATCTTTGGAAAATGCCTGTCATGGAAAGGGTTGAATTTTCCCTATCTGTCTCTTCAAATCCAGTTAGACAATATGGTTTATCAAACACTAGTTACTGGACTTTGGGTAGGCTAATATGGCTGAATGATACTGCTTTTATTATATCCAGGCTCAAATTACATAACTGCTGACTTTTTCCCCTTAAATCCCCGAAATGTCCCTTGGTTATAGAACTGGGTGAAAACAGATGTAATCTCATTCCCAAAAATATCATTTGGGGCATTCATTTAGTTTCCAGCAGTGTTCCGTACATTTGAGAGATGCCTTACAAGATTTTCTTACTATACTGAATCAAATTTCAGCAACTTAACAGCACTCTTTGGGATAGCTAAAAGCCAAATAGGGAATGTGAAGGTATTTTCCTGTTTACAAAAGTGACTCGTGCCTCAGGCACCAGTTCTGTACTACCACAGTTGTAGTCAACTGACTTCTGCTTTCTCTGTGTAGAGTCCATGCTTTATCTTGCAACTTACCTACGAGCTATTGTTATAAATGTTGAGTCACCTATTGGGTTGTACTTGCACATACTTTTGTGGTACACACGCACACACGTGTGTGTATACAAAATCTCCCTAGTTGCAGAGATCAGTGGGTTTGCACCTACTGGGGCTGGATGCTGCAGACAAGTTGTCCATGGTTAGGAGAAGAGCAGAAGTCTGGGAAATGGGAGTTATCCTGTAGAAGGGGTGGGGAAGTCAGGGTGTTGTTCTCATTTTCCTCTTTGTTTGGAAGCTTTTCCTTATTCCCCAACTTGTACTACAAATTTCTATCTCCTTTCAAGACATCATTCATGAATAAAAAGGGATTTTGGTTTACTGTGAGTTCCACTGGAAACGAAGTACCATGACCTGCAGGAGTTTCAAAGAAAGCAATGTTGCTCCAGGACACAAAAGTGTTTTGATGAACCATTTTCATTTGTAGAGGCTTCTCAGCCATTTCGTTTTCCTGTTGCTCCCTGGCTCTGCAGAGACACCTCAGTGTCACACTGCCGACTCCCTTCTTTGGGTTTTCTACAGATGTAGGGTGGCAAGGAAAAATTGTGACATTAGTGTGGAAGAATGAGAGGAAGCTCTAGGCAATTTGTATATAGGTGTATCTCCTGGGAGTGGGGATTCAGAGATGGTCAGAATTCTGATCGTGCTATGTAGCGGGTATATAGGAACATGAGAGTCTCAGTGCTTGAAGGGAACGTAGTTGAGGAGAGGAGCAGTAAGGGGGAAGTATAGGACTGTCCAGATGTGTACAGCCCTTGGAAGGTTCTCCCCTTGTTTCACATTGACATTTCCACTGTTATGTCCATTCAAATTAAAAGGTCATCTGAAACATTTTTATGTGTGTTTTGAGGATGACATCATAATAGTGTTATCTCAAAATTCAGAATTTCTGGAAGGTTAGATTTTGCCATTCTGAAAAGGTATGAGGTGCCAGTAGGCTACCATAACAGTATTATAGCTTGAGTGCATTTAAGTGTTTAAAAATAAGAAAAATAGCCAAAGATATACATTAAAAATATGAAAATATATTTGGTTTAAATTGGATAGAAAATAATTTTGTGGCGTAAACATTTTTGTTTTTCAAGGATCTACCTGACATACCAAAAAAAAAAAAAAAATCATTTTAACTAGTACAGCAGTCTCTTTTCATGTGAGTTATTAGCTGCCTGTTACTTAGAATTTAGAATCTACATTGATCTCTCTTTGTAATTCAGCTGATCAAGTCCATCCCTATATATTCACTTCTTTTCTGAAAGAGTAGTAAGATGGTTATGTGATCAGATTAGCTCCGTGTTCTTAGGTGATTGGGTGGATCAGCGTAAGATTAGGAGAAGGCGGAGCCAAAACTTCAGAGAAGATTTTAAGGTATTTTTTTGTAAAACCTCTGCTTCTGAACTTATATTATTCATATAGGTAATTAACACACGTTTTTCTTTCAATTTTATTAAAGGAAGTAAGTGATTCTCCATTGCAAAATGTATTCAAGATTCTTATTTCAATCAAAATGCCTCATACTTTGTTAGCCAGATTTTTAGGTGGATTTTCATGGTTTTTTTTTTTTTTGTTTTGAAGGAATGTATTCATCTGCTGAAAACAAGATCCAAGTATTACAACTTTGTATTTTTCATTCATTCTTGTCTTTAAAACAAATGAGTTAAGGGGGGAAAAAAAAAAAAAGGTGGGGGAAGCTTTGTTAGAGCTTACCTTTCAATGGCCAGTATTTGGCCAATTTTTCTGTTTGTGACACTTCATCTATGCACTGTTTTCTAGTAGAATTTAAAACAGAATAACCAAGCTCTGGGAAATGGTAGCACTTTCATGTGTATAAGCTAAGATTATTTTCTGAGCATTTGTTTTGAAATATATTATAAATCTTCTATTTCTAGAAGTCCAGCTGGAGTAGCACAAAGCCAATAATGCTTTTGCAAAACTTAGTTTTCAGTATTTGTTTTGTATCAAGAGGATGAGCTTCCCTTGATTTCTAGCTGAGAACATGGATTGTCTTAACCAAAGATGGTTTAAAAGATCAGTACATCCCAATTCCATAAAATGAAAGATTGTAAAAAAAAAAACCAAACCAAACAAACAAACAAAAAAAACCAAAACCAACAAAACATTTACCCTGTTTTGGGGTACACGGTCTCTAGTCTTCCAAACTTTTGTTCCTGCTTGTTTTGTACCTGGTTCTACTCATTTGCAAGTAATCCAGATTAGTCAATTAAAGTATCTTTAAAATCAGGCCCATTAAGATTTAGAAGAAGGGGTCTGCTATATATAGTCCTGGTAGATGCTGTAAGGCGGCTTACACATGTTTTAATCCTTTAAAATCTCACTCTTGTTCTTTAATATATTAAATAAAATTGTTTGTCTTTCTTTAAGAACAGTATAGCCTTTTACAAGTTGTGAATGTGTGGTAAACCTTCAACAACATTTTTGGTGAATTCACTTCAGCAGTGACTGGACCTAGTCTCTTTCTGAGATTTGCAGGCTCTGTGGGACGTGTTCTTAACTAAATACAAATGCAATTTTCCTAATCCGTTTTGAAGTTCCGTGGCCTAGTCTTTCAAGTGATTAATGAGGTACAAGCTCATTACACATTAGAGTGCGTGAAAGCCACCCAGTAGCATGTGGAATGCATTGTGGTCTCTCTTAGGTCATGTTAATATAAAACAACAAGCATTGAAGCAAAGTAATATCTCCTCAAAAATTATTTATGTTTTTGTTGTGGTCCATACATGTTAATAGGTAACCTCTTTGCTAGTGTTTTTGAGTGTTTGCACTAAACATGCTATACTTCGCAATCTCCTCTACCAACTGAAATTTATACTACAGTCTGTAATGAGAAAAAATGTGCAAAACATGAATGATACCTACGAATTTATCAAATACCGGTATAGATAATCAAGGGATGGTAGTAGAACATGACTAGAACTCATAAATACAACTTCAGTCATCTATATGCTGTGGCAGTCCTGCCTCAAGCTTAGAATTGAAAACAAATGGAAGGTCAATACAAGATCAGTGTGATGGTGGCCATCCTAACTTACTACCAGGCTCTGTTTCTCAGTTTTTTTGGAGGCACCATGAAAAGGAAAATTGAGTATTGTGAGAGTGGAGAAAATAATATACATCAGTAGTTATATAAAATTATATGAGATTCAACAAGGCCAAGTGCCGGGTCCTG
>VYZW01040857.1:11417-36808 GCA_013401315.1 Balaeniceps rex | reverse complement strand
GTGGGTTGAGATAAAGGCAGTTTAATAGGACAGCAGAGGGAGAGAAAATAATAATAATAATAATGATAAAAGAATATACAAAACAAGTGATGCACAATGTAATTGCTCACCACCCACCAAACGACACCCAGCCAGTCCCCGAGCAGCGATCGCTGCCCCCCGGCCAACTCCCCCCAGTTTCTATACTGAGCATGACGTCATATGGTATGGAATAGCCCTTTGGGCAGTTTGGATCAACTATCTTGGCTGTGCCCCCTCCCAGCTTCTTGTGAACCTGGCAGAGCATGGGAAGCTGAAAAAGTCCTTGACTAGGGTAAGCACTGCTCAGCAACAACTAAACCATCAGTGTGTTATCAGCATTCTTCTCATCCTAAATCCAAAACACAGCACTATGCCAGCTACTAGGAAGAAAATTAACTCTATCCCAGCTGAAACCAGGACAATTTACCTATGTTATAAACTGAAAAAAAAATAACTAGAAGGCAAAGAAAATCCTATAAAACTAACACTTTTCACATTTTTAAAAAATTGAACATACTTCAATGAACACAAGCTCCAAAACTTTCCTCTGGCCTTTGTTTATTTACTTAGTAAAGCTGATAATATAGACAAAGATCACAAATAAATATTTTGTGAAAAGACAAATATAATAAACCTCAAGTTTTTTAGCTGATCTCAAGATCATTAAAGAGATAGATGGAAATGAGACAACACTGTACTGTCTGAAGAGTACTGGTATGTACCTGAATGCAACTTGCACTTAAAATGGGTGCACTGGCATGTATCGTAGAATAGAGGTGTACTGGGAATTCAAAATTTCCATGACAAAACTTCTAAATGTTCAAGTAAATATTTTTCCATTCGTACCATACCATGATATGTAAGTATAAAATATGAATTTCTTCAGATCTCATTGTCCTCAGGAAGAACAGAGTGAAGGCAGTACTAAATACTTTGAAGATCTCACTAGGCCTAAATCTAACAGAACTTTCAAATATAACACTTCCCTACTATACAGAACTAACTGTTCTGCAAAAAGCTGTGCTCAGACCAGAAACTGGAAATAAGATTGTTTGTTAAAATCTTAGCCTCTTTGAATTCTATGAACTAATTCCTTCTGATCACAATCGAATGAGTTTACCTCACCTATTCTATTTTCATAGAATCATAGAATGGTTTGGGTTGGAAGGAACCTTAAAGATCATCTAGTTCCAACCTCCCTGCCATGGACAGGGACACTTTCCACTAGATCAGGTTGCTCAAAGCCCCATCCAACCTGACCTTGAACACTTCCAGGGATGGGGCATCCACAACTTCTCTAGGCAACCTGTTCCAGTGCCTCACCACCCTCATAAGGAATTTCTTCCTTATGTCCAATCTAAATCTACCCTCTTTCAGTTTAAAACTGTTATCCCTTGTCCTGTCACTACAGGCCCTGGTAAAAAGTCTCTCTCCATCTTTCTTATAAGCCCCCTTTAAGTACTGAAAGGCCACAATAAGGTCTCCCCGGAGCCTTCTCCAGCCTTTCTTCATAGGAGAGGTGTTCCAGCCCTCTGATCATTTTCATGGCCTTCCTCTGGACCCGCTCCAACAGGTCCACTTCTTTTTCGTGCTGGAGACCCCAGAGCTGGATGCAGTACTCCAGGTAGGGTCTCACGAGTGCAGAGTGGACAGGGACAATCACCTCCCTTGACCTGCTGGCTATGCTTCTTTTTATGCAGCCCAGGATACGATTGGCTTTCTGGGCTGCAAGAGCACGTTACCAGCACATGTCCAATTTTTCATCCACCAGTATCCCCAGGGCTGCTCTCAATCCCTTCATCCTCCAGTCTGTATTGATATTGGGGATTGCCCCAACCCAGGTGCAGGACCTTGCACTTGGCCTTGTTGAAGTTCATGAGGTTCACATGGGCCCACTTCTCAAGCCTGTCAAGGTCCCTCTGGACGGCATCCCTTCCCTCAAGTGAATCATCTGCACCACTCAGCTTGGTGTCGTCTGAAAACTTGCTGAGGGTGCACTTGATCCCACTGTCTATGTCGTTGATGAAGATATTGAATAGTATTGGTCCCAGTATGGACCCTTGAGGGACACCACTTGTTACTGGTTTCCACTTGGACATTGAGCCCTTGACTGTAACTCTTTGGACACAGCCAGCCAGCTAATTCCTTATCCATCTAACAGTCCATCCATCAAACCCATATCTCTCCAATTCAGAGGCAAGAATTATTCAGGCATGATTTGCCCTTGGGGAAGTCATTGTGGCTGTCTCTAATCACCTCCTTGTCATCCGTATGTCGTGACATGTCTTCCAGGAGGCTCTGCTCCATGATCTTCCCAGGCACAGAGGTGAGGCTGACTGGTTTGTAGTTCCCAGGGTCCTCCTTTCTACCCTTTTTAAAAATGGGTGTGATGTAATTTTTCCTTTTCTCCAGTCACTGGGGACTTCACCTGACTGCCATGACTTTTCAAATATGATGGAGAGTGGCTTGGCAACTACATCTGCCAGTTCCCTCAGGACCCTGGGATGTATCTCGTTGGGTCCCATGGACTTGTGTATGTTCAGGTTCCTCAGGTGGTCTTAAACCTGATCTTCTCCTATGATGGGAGGGACTTCATTTCCCCAGTCCCTGCATTGAGGTTCAGGGGCTTGAGAGATGTGGGAAGAGAGATTGCCAGTGAAAATGGAAGCAAAACAGTTGTTTAGTACCTCAGCCTTCTCCATGTCCGTTGTCACCAGATCCCCTGTCATTTATTGGGGGGGGGGGGGTACAATTTTTTTGTCTTTCTTTTCTGACCAATGTATCTGTAGAAGTCCTTCTTATGATTCTTCACATTCCTTGCCAAATTCAGCTCCAGCTGTGCCTTAGCTTTCATGATCCCATCCCTACACATCTGGGCAGCGTCCCTATATTCTTCCCAGGATACACATCCCTGTTTCCACTGTCTGTGCATTTCCTTCTTACACTTTAGTTCGACCAGGAGGTCCTTACTCAGCCATGCTGGTCTCCTGCCTTCCTTTCCTGATTTCTTGCACATGGGAATCCATAGTTCTTGTGCTCTAAGAAAAATGTCCTTAAAAAGCTGCCAGGTCTGTTCTGCTTTATCCCTGAGGGCAGTTTCCCAGGGGTTCCCACCCACTAATTCCTTAAAGAACTGAAAGTTCACTTTCCTAAGTTTTAAGGTTCTGACTATACTTCTCACCTGTCTTATATCCCTCAAGATCATGAATTCCACCAGGGCATGCTACAGGCAATCTTGTTCTCTCCATAAGTTCCTCTGCATTAGTGAGCAACAGGTCCAGTAACGCTTCTCCTCTGGTTGGGTTGTCTATCACCTGGATTAGGAAGTTATCCTCTATGTACTTGAAGAGTCTCCTGGACTGCTTGCAGCATGCTGTGCTGCTTTTCCAGCAGATGTCAGGGTGATTGAAGTCCCCCAGCAGGATCAGGGCCTGTGAGCGTGATGCTTCCTGTAGTTGAAGTAAGAACACTTCATCAACAAGCTTCCCTTGATCAGGCGGCCTGTAGTAAACACCAATCACAAGGGTTTTTTTATTGGCTTGGTCACTAATTTTCACCCATAAGCTCTCAACCTGTGCATTGCTGGTTTTCAAAGACAGCTCTATGCAGTCAATTTGTTTTTTTATGCAGAGGGCAACCCTCCCCCTCCGCCTCTCCTTCCTTGCCTGTCCCTCCTGAACAGTTTATAGCCATCTGTTGCAGTGCTCCAATCATGTGATTCATCCCACCAAGTTTCAGTGATAGCAATCAGATCATAGCTTTCCACCTGCACAGTGGCTTCCAGCTCCTCCTGCTTGTTACCCATGCTGCATGCACTGGTATAGAGACACTTCAGTTGGATTGTTGAGTGTCTCACCTTTTTGGAGGGTTGGGGGGCATTCCTCACTAATCTGCTAGGTGCGCTTATCCACCCTGTTGCTTGTGAGTACACGTGTCACAGCTTTGGACACCATCCCCCAAGTTCATTAGTTTAAAATGTGATTCACTAAGTCAGCCACTCTGCCAGCGAAGATTCTCCTGCCTTTTCTAGATAGATGGATCCCATCTCTCCCTAATAATCTGTATTCATCAAAGGACATCCCATGATTGTAGAAACCAAAGTCCTGGTGATGACACCAGTCACAAAGCCAGATGTTGATCTGCATGATGCGTCGACTTCTGCCTGCACCCCTGTCTCTGACTGGCAAGACAGTGGAGAAGATCACTTGGGCTCCTGTCCCTTTCACTTGGGCCACCAGGGCTCTGAAGTCCTGCTTGATCTTGCCCAGGTTATGCTTTACCATGTCATTGGTGCCCACATGGAAAAGAAGTAGGGGATAGTAGTCTGTGCTTTTTACCAGTTGTGGCAGTCTCTCTGTGACATCTCAGATCTTGGCTCCCAGCAAGCAGCAAACTTCTCTTGACTGTAGATCAGGCCAGCAGATGGATGTCTCAGTGCCTCTCAGCAGTCACCCACTACTAGCACTCGCTGCTTCCTTTTGCAGCTTTTAGTGTGTGCAACTGGTGCATTTTCTCCCTGTGAGTCTTGCTCACTGGCTTCATCCACTGCTAAGATTTTACATCTGTTGCTGGTTGGTACATATGAGGAAATAGGGTGAAGTGATATCCGGTTCCCATGGGTCACCAGAGACCATGGAACCTCCTTCTCCAAGGTGCTGTCTGTTCGCTGTTGAAGCTCTTTGTCTGGTAGTCCTTGGAGGTCAGTGCCACGGGGCCCTAATATTTCTTCTTGCAACGCCTCAAATAGTACTCTATTTCTTGTTCCCCCTCCCTAATACAGCATAACTTGCTGACTTCCTCCTGCAGCTCCTCCACCCACTGCCTGAGTGATTCCACCAGAGCACACCTTGCGCAGGTGGAGCTTCCACCCTCCTCCACCCAGGAGTGTGGGGTGCAGTCTTTGCAGCCCTCCACCTGGACAGCAGCTTCCCTGATAGGAATCTCTGTCTGGGTGGCTGCCTCCACTCATCCCAGGCTAGCCTGGCTAGGGAGGTGGTTCCCAACTGCTGCAGAGCACAGCCACCATGCTTCCAATGATCTCAAAGCACTGCTTAATATGCCTTTCTAATTCCTTGGAGGCCTCAAGCTGCTGGGTAGGCATGCACAGCCACCAGCTAGCTGGGGAGACCATCGGTGCTGCAGCCAAAGCCTGCAGGAGAGCAGAGCAGGCAGCAGCCCAACAACTGGTAGAGTAAGCCACCCTTCTGCGCAAACTGCTGCACCGCTCCCCTCAGGCACTGCTCCCTGTTTGCACAAGCGAACTACCACGCTATGTCCTGGTCGCTGACGCTCCCTAGCGATTTGAACTAGCCGCGAGAACACCGTCTAACTCTCTCCCGCCCCTCTCGCGAGCCGTGTCGCCTGCCGGCCGGTCCCTCCACACATACAGCCCAAGGGTGCCGGGGGCCCAGAAACCCCCTCAGACACCTCCCGGGGACCTCACAAGCCTCTCACTCTTCTCAGCACACGGCAACAACTGCCGCTGCTGTTCTATTAGAACCTTGTGTAAAACTTTGACTGCGGATATTATATGCATCCTCTAATATCTAGACCTGAAGGTAAATAATTGCTACATTCTTATTTCACTCCTACTGCACTCCTACTATTTCAGTATCAGATAGGGCTGCAAAAATAGGGATGAAGACTAGGTCATGTTGATCTCTGTGGACAGGCATACCAAGACATTTACAAATTACTAACTCTGATGCTTAAAAACAGCACAGAAAATGTCCTTGTATTGGGTTTGCATGGCAAGGTTTTGGGAGTGGGGGGGCTACAGGGGTGGCTTCTGTGAGAAGCTGCTAGAAGCTTCCCCTATGTCCGATAGAGCCAATGCCAGACGGCTCCAAGACAGACCTGCCGCTGGCCAAGGCCCAGGCCATCAGCGACGGTGGTAGCGCCTCTGGGATAATATATTTAAGAAGGGGGGAAAAAAAACCCGGCACAACTGCAGCCGGAGAGAGGAGTGAGAATATGTGAGAGGAACGACTCTGCAGACACCAAGGTCAGTGAAGAAGGAGGGAGAGGAGGTGCTCCAGGCACCGGAGCAGAGATTCCCCTGCAGCCCGTGGTGAAGACCATCATGAGGCAGGCTGTCCTGCTGCAGCCCATGGAGGTCCACGGTGGAGCAGATATCCACCTGCAGCCTGTGGAGGACCCCATGCCAGAGCAGGAGGATGCCCAAAGGAGGCTGTGACCCCGTGGGAAGCCCATGCCGGAGCAGGCTCCTGGCAGGACCTGTGGACCCATGGAGAGAGAGGAGCCCATGATGGAGCAGGTTTGCTGGCAGGACTTGTGACCCCGTGGGGGACCCATGCTGGAGCAGTCTGCTCCTGAAGGACTGCACCCCATGGAAGGGACCCACACTGGAGCAGTTTGTGAAGAACTGCAGCCTGTGGGAAGGTCTCACGTTGGAGAAGTTCGTGGACGACTGTCTCCCATGGGAGGGACCCCACGCTGGAGCAGGGGAAGAGCGTGAGGAGTCCTCCCCTTCAGGAGGAAAGAGCGTCAGAGACAACGTGTGATAAACTGACTGCAACCCCCATTCCCTGTCCCCCTGTGCTGCTCGGGGGGAGGAGGTAGAGAAAATCATGAGTGAAGTTGAGCCTGGGAAGAAGGGAGGGGTGGGGGGAAGGTGTTTTAAGATTTGGGGTTTATTTCTCATTATCCAACTCTGATTTGACTGGTAATAAATTAAACTGATTTTCCCCAAGTCGAGTCTGTTTTGCCCGTGATGGTAATTGCTGAGTGATCTCCCTGTCCTTATCTTGACCCACGAGCTTTTCGTTATATTTTCTCTCCCCTGTCCAGTTGAGAAGGGGAGTGATAAAGCGGCTTTGGTGGGCACCTGGCGTCCAGCCAGGGTCAACCCACCACAGTCCTAAATTATTTTATTAACATAGTAGCTAAGTGCTTTCCTCACATTGTAACTCCATATACAGCACAGATCATCAATGTAATGAATGTGGTTGTATTGAGTGCAGGTAGCAAGGTTTTGGTAGCAGGGGAGCTGCAGGGGTGGCCTCTGTGGGAAGAGGTCAGGGGCTGCCCTGTACCAGACGTGGCCAGTTCCAGCTGGCTCTGCGACAGCCCCACTTCAGGCTGCAGCTGAGCCCATCAGTGGAGTTGGTGGTGCTTCTGTGAAAACATATTTAAGAAAGGGCAAAAATGCTGGACAGAGACAGAAGGAGGGGAAAAAAAGAGTGAGAAACAGCAGAGGGAACACCAAAGTCAGAGAAAGAGGGGGAGGAGGTGCTCCATGGCACTGGAGCAGATATTCCCTGCAGCCCATGGAAGAGCCCACACCGGAACATATTTTCCTGACAGGAATTGTGACTGGAAGCAAGATTATTTTAGACAAGAATTTCAAACATGTATATAGTCATCTTATCCTTATGGAATCTAAAATAGTTTTATCATTTCTATTGCCAAAGCAATTCATAATCTTTAAAAAGGATTTTCTATTATGACATTCCTTTTTATTGGTGGAAAAACAAGAAAAAAGAGAAAAGAAATTACTTATGGATTACCCAGGAGAAATGTATCTAACTTAGGAATGAACTGCACACATGGTTTTAAGATCCAGTCTAGCACTCTGATTTCCAACTCAGCTTTCTCTGAGGCTCCTTATCCAAGAAAGGAACTTTCAGATGTGCTGACTCTCCAGAAATCGCAGTCATTGAACTGCATTTGACCCACCATTACAGCCAGATACAAAGTCAACTCTAAAATTTGTTTAGGTTCTCATATTTGGGATTTAAGAGCTTCATATCACAAAACTATTCTCTCTTCCAGTAGTTCCACACATTGAGTTTTGCAGCAAATGAAGCAGGAGCAGATTCAGTTACTGTTTAACACCAATTTATTTCCAGAGTATAACCTATCCTATGTACTGAAAGAAGACAAGGTCCTGTGGATAAAATATATGTAGCTTTGAAATTAAAAGTTATATTAAAATACATACTGTACTGGGTCTGGCTGGGAAGGAGTTAACTTTCTTCATAGCAGCTGGTATGGTGCTGTGCTTTGTATTTGTGGCTAAACCAGCATTGATAACACACCAATGTTTTGGCTATTGCTGAACAGTGCTTGCACAGCATCAAGGCTTTCTCTGTTTCTCACTTTGTCCCCTCAGCGAGTAGGCTGGGGGTTGTAGTGGTCCTGACCAGAAGACCATTTTACATCCAGGAGTTAGAGATGCATGTAACAGTTAACCTGAGCAGGCCCAGGCCTGTGCTGTGCTGCACTATGCTAGCCCTAATATCATTGCTGTTCTACAGTTATTTTCACAATCAGTATTTGTTTTACTTGTCATTATCCTTGTACTATTATTATTATTCATAGTGACTAGCTTATGTATAAGAAACTTTCTATTAGCTGAATCGCTTACTAATATAATCTGTAACTTATAATATATTTAAGAAAGGTAAACTGCATGTGGATCAAGGGGTGGAATGTAGTGATCCTAACCGGGAGACCACTGTACGTCGAGGAGTTAGTGATCCACATAACAGTTAACCTGGGTAAGCCCAGGACCGTGCTGTGCTGCACAAATCCTTTGGCTGCAGGATAAACCCAGCCAGATCATTGTAACAGAGGAGCCTGCAGGCAGCTCCCGCATGCTGCGATTACATCACCTGCATGGCCTTGCCTTTATCTAACAGTGCAGCAAGAAGTTCTCATGAGAGCATCCTTCCTGTTTGCCAGCAGAAATGATGAATAGAGTTGTTTTCTTGTAAGAAAAGCCTATAAAAGCTTGAATGACCTAAATGTGGGAGTCTCCTCTACGGACAGGGTCTGCACAGCATGCCGCATGTGGGTCAGAGTCCTGTTCGATGCTACACCACTCGGGGTTCCCAGCATCTAAAGGGACATAAGATTATCTATGCTTTTCTCTTCTTATAATGTTAGCTCTAATAAATAGCATTTTAAATGATACCTTACAGAGTCTGAGTGCCTTTCTTGCTAGGATCATCATGGACCAGCACCTCCCAGTGCAAAACAGGGGTATGTAAGAAGCTGGGAGGGAACACAACCTGGACAGCTGACCCAGATTGACCAAAGGGATATTCCATACCATATGATGTTATGCTCAGCAATAAAAGCTCAGGGAAAGGAGGAGGAAGCGGAGATGTATGTGGTTATGGCATTTGTCTTCCCAAGTAACTGTTAACGTGTGCTGAGGCCCTGCTTTCCTGGCCATGGCTAAACATCTGATTGCCGATGGGAAACAGTGAATTAATTCCTTTTTTTGCTTTCTTTACACACACAGCTTTTACTTTCCCTAACAAACTGTCATTATCTCAACCATGAGTCTTCTTGTCTTCCTTCTATTTTCTTCCTGTCCAGCAGGAGAGGGAAGTGAGTGAGAGGCTGTGTGGGTGTTTGGCTGTTGGCCAGGGTCAACTCACCACATTTAGCAAAGCTTCCAGTGTTTGACTATAGGAGCGATTACTTTGTCATACTAGTGTACTGGATTCTTTTTCTTTTATAAAAAATAAAGGACAGAATTAACAGCAGTGGGCAGCAGTTTCAGCGAAACTGGAACTCGTGTAAGGTTTCTTGGTTTCCAGCACAGTCCCTACCTAATTTCCACCTTCCCCTGAATTGTCTGATGAGAAGCAACTGCTCTAGCAAGAGGATCCATTTTGCTTGTGTCCTAGTTAGTAGTTTGCACCACACACTGAAATCAAGTTCCAGTGCAAAACTAAGAGCCAGTACTGATGAAAAATGAAATTATTTTAAGTCACCTAGCAATTCAGAGTTAGCCAAGTAAAGCTGGAGGATAGTGGTTGTTGACAGCTGTAACTTAGACCAATCCAAACATTTTCATGAATGCAACGAAAGGCAGCTTTGTCATTCCAGGATGATCTTCCAGATAAATTGTAGTTTGCAAAACATTGAACTGTTACAATGTTTTTGCAATGGAATGTCTTAGTGAACTATATATAGATATAAGTACCATACTACCACTATTTCTATAATCTTCCAAATCTTTAAAAGACAGAATTGTTCACTTTCATAATTGAGGAGTGAATTGCAGGTCCAAGTGTAAATTCTCATCCCTCAGTGAAAGAAGACTGGTAATTCATAGGAAAGGGACTGGAGTTCCTCAGTATTCAGGCTAAGACAGGTGAATGTATTTTCTGTGGTTTGGTTTACTCTTGTGATCAGTCAGGATCAGTGGAGTTGCAGAAGAGTATATGGAAGCCGATTTACTAGTTAAAGATATACTAGAAAGACAGCATCTATTAAGAAAGAAGGATGTTTTGCCCATGAGTTTGTCTGTCTTATTTGTCTTTTCACCTACTTTTTAAGAAACAGATGATGCTCCTCAATTTTCAAGGTCCACAGTACAGGACTGATGTCTGCCAATATATTTTCTTATCCTCAGATAAATTGATATCAGTAAGATTCAGCTCTGAAGGCATTACAACCAGATATTAACTGCTTCTTGACAATAGACACTCATCCCAACACCACAACACGTTATCATGGACTGTCTGTACATATTTGCTTTATACACACCTTATAGTTTCCGTACACTGATATGTAACTGGCTTAATTTTGACTTAACTTCCTTTTGTCAGGATTGCTCCCAAACATATTAATATATTTGCTATCAAACTTACAGTTGGATTTGCTAACTAAAATGTTATTTCTTCATATATGTTATTAAACATTTAACTACAGAGAAAACTAATAGTCTCTTGAAAAATGTTTGTTTTGTTAACTAGGCCATTCAACTGAAGAAAGTAGATTTCTAGCAACTAAAACTACAAAGGACTCATTTCAGATCTTGCATGTTACAGAGATACATGATGACAAGGACTCGGCAATTTTAAGAATAGGTGAATGGCAATCTCTGGAGGAGTCCAAACTAATTGGACTGCATAGATCAGCTCTTGAAACCTGCCTTGCAGAAGATTCATCAGACATATTTTTGAGTTGATTATAGCTCTAATGAATGTTACAAAATGTTACAGTGAAAATAGATTTTTCTTAGTTTATTTTCAGTCCCAGGCCTTGGAAAAAGAGCAGGCTGTCTGTTGGGCTTCAAATAAGACTGAATTCAGATACTGACAAACAAGAATCTTTTTTTCTGAGATATGAAGCCAGTACTGAGGCTTTTTGGGAAAGAGAATGGAAGCTTTAGTGGAACAGAAAAGGAAAGACTTTTCCCTATGGAGGAATCTTTAAAAACACAGAATTTTTTCCTGTCTATTGGCCTCACTTCTGCCAACTCCTGAAGATTTTGTGACTGGCAACTATAAGATATTTTGTACTTGCAAGTATCTTTTCATTCATGTATTAAAAACCGCACTTCAGATTCTGGATCAATCAAGGAAACAACAAATGCTCATGCCAGGTTTTGGATTTCTCTAGGTAGGTATCAATACTGCAACATAGCACTCTTTCCCCCTGTGACTGTGGGAAAAGGAACACCACGCAAATAATACATTGTCACTTATATACAGAAGAAAAACACGAAATAAAGACTGCTGATATCCTGCCATTCTTTACAATCACCATTTTGATAAGAAAATAAAGATATAAGAGAGTAAAACATCTCATTTTTCAGATTAAATAGCTTCTTTTGTCTATGTATCTCATGGAAGAAGGAAAATGATGCTACCCTGTATCTCTGCCTGGATTTCAACACTTGTTTTTTATGGAACAGAAGCTTCCTATCATGATCTTCTCCCCACATCATGGTCCTGGAAATCTGAATTGTTCCTTTCACATCATGAGCTCAAGTATGTAAAGTGGAAATCTCTGTTGTGCCCCATCTTAAAGGACTGTTTCAATTCCAGAGTGGCATTTGGTCCTACTGCTGCACAGAGAGAGTTTGCCAGTGAGGAGAAAAAGAACTGAGCTTTGGTAACCAGGAGATGCAAGCTCACTCATATGAGCAATCCAGTCTTTGACTACAGTTGCAGTTTGGCCTTGCACTATAAGTTGCAATTTTTTCCATCCTAGTATTCTGTACTGCTAGTATCCAAAGTGGTAACTGGCTATTTAATTTCATTTATGACAAAACTTATGAGAGGCAACATATGCTCTAATTCCTTAGCTTGTTTTTAGGCATTGGGGTTGAGATCTTCAATGCAAAGACATGATCAGTAGGATATTCTTAATTGTCTAGGTCTAACTTTCATTGAAATTTGAACATCTTAAATATCTGGCTTGTGGCATGACCAACAAAGTTCTTATTTTAATTCTAATATTCAATTCTAATATTTTATCATAAGAAATTGTTATAAAATTATATTCAAGCATTTTTAAGCTCCAACCATCAACTGGCACCATTTCTTATTCCTGAAATTTTGAAATGAGTTGTGCTGTACTGTTTCACAAATTGAATATTTGTCAGTTAGAGAGATCCCTTCCTTTCCATCTATTTACTTTTGTTAAAAAAAACCTCTCAAGTATTGTACTGTATAATGACATATAGTTTAGAAGAGGACCTTTTCTACAAACTTTTAAACATTATTATGGAGGATTTTCTATCCTAAAGTTCCTGTAATCATATTTTTTCTGAATACCTGAAAAAAACCCGGTGGTACAGGACCTACTGGCATGCCATCTCCTGAGGGAATGTTTCCTAGCACTGGACTGGGAGCTGCTGCAGCACTCTGAAAAGAACACAGGGAAAAGAAACCTTTGTCATTGCATGGTAGGCATAAAAAAACCAAAACAAAAATCCCTAAAAAACCTTCCATGACCAAAATGCAGAAAGTAATTCTCCAGATATGTCATAATGTCATTGTTTCATCTAAAGGTAAATTAAAATTGTATAGTTTTTAGTCTTATTTTATACAAGCAGAATGATTTGTTAAAGATGACAAATGTATGTTGAGGGGAAGGATGCTGGAGACTGTATGGGCATACAAATATGTATTGACTAGATAGATCTTGACTAGATATTTTTTAAAAAATGTATCTCAGTGTGTCTATATATACACAAGCGAGAATGTATCTTGCACACTTTTTTTTGTATTATGTGTATAAACATTCTCAGACATGCATACAGATATATATGTAGCATAAGGAAATTAATTTATGCATTTTATGAGCAATTTCCAAGCACTTTAAAGATAATTTCAGCAAACTGTAATATTCTTTCAGAATTATATCAAGCTTCAAAGCATGATTCTGTTACAAATAGTACAAGAAGGTATGCTTGCAATACTACTAGTAATACTCATGATTTTACCAACCCTCAAAATAACCACCATGATAAATTAGAAGAATTCAGGTTACATTTTTGGAAAGGGAAAAAAAAAAGATATTTCTGAGAAGTGAATCAAAGAATGAAATTAGTTACCTTTTCAAATCCTTCAGATGGAAGAAGCAAGTAAAGAATATTGCTTCTGGCAATTTATAAGCAGGAGATCATCACAAAAAGGAAAGCCAAACCATTACTGTTGTCATGTATTGGAACCTCAGTCACTTTTAATTTCCAGCAGTCTTTCTTCCTGCAATATGTTTCTGTTAGGGCACAAGACTGAATCACCTATAAAGACTTACAGTCTTTTGTAAAAGTACTCATGCACACACAATGCAAAGTGAGCTGCTTGCAGTTCACTAATGATTTGCCAATATCTGCCCTACAGAATATGCATGACGTTTATTAACTTATTACTCCATATACTCTCACACTTCTTGTCAAAAAGATGCAGCTCTGTAAATTATATTTCCAGGTGTTTGGCACACTTTCTAGGAAATTAAAGAATAATGCTGGAAAGATTTGAAAACTGGCACAAAGACGGACTGACCTTTTTAAACCAAGCAAAAAGGAAATATTCAGTTAATTACCAAAGATTTTTCAATGGCCTAAACTGTGCTTTGGAATAAATTTTTTTAACAACTACGAGTAACACATTTAGCATCTAAGCTGTATGTTCTTCTCAAACAAAAGTCTAGAATGTGCTATTAAAGCATGAAGATTGTAATAAGTACTGGCTTCAGAACTGAGTACGAGACTTTTGATTCCCTAGAAAACCCTGTAATAAAGGCCATTCTTATTTATGCAAAGATCTCGTCTGTAGGATCAATGTTAAAATATTAATTGCAATTGACGAAAAATGTCTGTCATGAATTTGAAGTAGCAAACACATTTGAATCATAATATCTTTTTGTGAAGGACTAATATAAACCTATCAAGTTATTCTGTAAAGCTTCAGCAAATAAAGATGATTATCTGCTAGTAATGGCCATTCCTTGAACACCGCCTGGAGTTCATGGGATTGGAGTATGAGGCTGTTTAGATGCATGGAAAAGCATACTACTCCCTGGAACATCTCAGGTCCTTCTTCCAGGTCTGCGGCTGTTGTGGTTTAACCCCAGTCAGCAACCAAGCACCACACAGCCCTCCCCCCGCCCCAGTGGGATGGGGGAGAGAATCGGGAAAAAAAAAAGGAAAACCCGTGGGTTGAGATAAAGGCAGTTTAATAGGACAACAGAGGGAGTGAAAATAATAATAATAATAACAACGATAAAAGAATATACAAAACAAGTGATGCACATTGTAATGCCTCCCCCCCCCCCAACCGACGCCCAGCCAGTCCCCGAGCAGCGATCACTGACCCCCGGCCAACTCCCCCCAGTTTCTATACTGAGCATGACGCCATATGGTATGGAATAGCCCTTTGGGCAGTTTGGGTCAGCTGTCCTGGCTGTGCCCCCTCCCAGCTTCTTGTGCCCCTGGCAGAGCATGGGAAGCTGGAAAAGAAAGTCCTTGACTAGTGTCAGCACTACCAAGCAACAACTAAACCATCAGTGTGTTATCAGCATTCTTCTCCTACTAAATCCAAAACACAGCACCATGCCAGCTGCTAGGAAGAAAAGTAACTCTATCCCAGCTGAAACCAGGACAGTGGCACTATCTTGGACTCCCAGGGGGGAAAATAAGCAAGTGGTACGAATGCACAGAAATAACTCCTGAAGAACAATGCAATTTTGTTATCCTTCTTTTCTTTTGCATGACATCTGTGTCTGCCCACTAATTACTTTCAGAATATCTATATTTCCAAAGGACAACAGACAAGAAAGTTCTGGGGATTTTTTAGGCAAAAAATGGACTTGGTTAAATTCAGCATCAGATCATAATGACAAGTAAAATCATGAACAGATGTACAGCTTCCAGATGTACAGGTTTTCTAGCTAAAGAATGTCAACAGTAACATCACTGATGGAGAAAACTGATGATGTTAAAAGCTTGAACAACCTAAAATGTCCAAAATACTCTGCACTGCAGCCTCAAACTAAGAGGGAGTTGCCCATTAAAAGGGAATTAATAATTATGAACCTGATTACAATATCATCCCTCCTTGCATACTAATGCCTTATTGTCCCTATGCTACCTTAGATGTGTCTGTCTTTAGTGGTCATGTGTGAAGCACTGTAATATGTCCAACAGAGTTGATGTTGCAGAATAAAGCATTTAAACAGACTGAAATCACTGGGCAAGCATATGTCAACAGTATCAAGTCAGTTATTCAAAATCCTGTAAGTGGAGAGATCTCAAAAAAAGAACCAAGTAGCACCTCCTTTGATATATGATCGGTTTTCTGAAGGGTCCCACCACAAGTTCCACATTTGCTCACATTATTTAAACTAAATTATATGCATGTCAGAGTGCCTTAATGAACAATGGAAAATGGGTCTTAGATGTCCTTCTCAATTGAGACCTCTGCCAGACTATCCTGGTTATGAAACAATGTAAGAGGAGAGAGTGACTTCTCACGGTACAGTGTTCCTATAGGGATATGGTGATCTGCCCCAGCAGAGTTCACTCTGTTTTCCACACTTCAAAAATCACTTTAAAACAGAGTAGAGCAAAAGAAAAAATCATAAATTATACTTAACAGGTAAAAAAAAAAGAGAGAAAGAAATAATGACTATTCCAAAACAGAGTGGGAAAAAAGTTAAAATTATATCTGTTAGGATTTCTATTACCCATTAAACTTTCCTAACAAAGCTTTATTTTAAAATATGCCTAAAGATAACATTTAGGTAATTAAGTCTCAATAGTTTTTTTTTTAAATATATTTTGATTGCAGTTTTGTAATCTGACTTAGCAATGATACCAGAGGAACCCAGCTCCATTCATTCAACCTGAGGGAATAGTACACAGTTTTCAAGGCTTGATAAAATGGCTGCTGTAATAGTAGCAGCCATGCAGAACAATTCTTTGTCTACTGAGCTACAGACATAGCAATGTTCACATAGCAATGAATGAACATAAATCTATCTATCTCACACATTTATAGATGTAAAGAAATGTATTACTTTTGGAGATGCTGGCACTATTGATTCCTATGAAGGGGATACGGCTCTAAAATGAACACATTTTAGGAGGAGTGATTTTTGTACAACTTTGTTAATGGAGAAGACATACAGAAAAGAGCCTGACAAAGTAAATATATGGGGTTGGACAGTTTCTACAGCCTCCTCAGAAAGCTATTTGTTTGAGGACTAAAGCCCCATTTTGGAAAGCTGCTCTGAGGATGGCCAAAAGATCTGAATAACGCTATCATACAGTAATAAAACAGAGGTTGGCAAAAGGGAATTCTTTGTGGTGAAGAAGGGAGAAGGAAAGCAACATCTTGTGGAAGTGATTACACCACAAGTGATCCAGACTGAATTATTTAATTATTCTCAGTTCTAATGGTTTCTGGAGAAAAAGGTCTCAACTAGAAGGGAACCAGCTCTTTGCTTCATGCTAGTTACTAAAAATTAGTTTAATTTACTCTGTTAATGTTGGTCAATTTTTGTTTGTGGGCCATGATGTTACAGGGATGTATTCAAAGTGTTGGTTTTAATTGTCCTAAATTATTTGAGACTTGATTAGATTGTGATTGATTTCTGGGAGTGGGAAGGAGGACAGAATGATGCAAAGTATGAGTGGCTACAATAGTAGGTCAGTTTTATCACACCTTGCTAAATAATGGCAAGTGCGTGCTGCTTTATAATTGTAAGAATTTTGTAGTTATAGGCATTCCACAGTAATTTAGGCTTAGGTGTTCATGAAATTACAATTTCTATCTTTCATTATGTAATGTACTGACTGGGGTTTGTTTCTGTTTTCATGTTTGTTTATTTGTTTGTTTGGGATTTCCCCCCCTCCCCCAAGAACAATGAAGTCCCAAAACCAGAAATAAAGCATTTTCAGTGTTTCAGGTATTATATGTTTTCTAGCCTGCACTATACAACATTTTTAGAACTTATATCAGGTACATCGATAAACAAACCTGAGGCAGCTGCATTGAAATATTGTTATTTAGCCTGTTCTGATGAATTATTCAGTTCTCCTTTCACAGTCTCACTACAAACCATGGCTTCTTTTTGTATGCATTACAAGTTCTTCATAATCTATATTTGCATTCCATTTCCAAATTTAAAATATTTTCAATATTTGAAATTTGCTTTCCCTGCTTTTCATAAAAAGAAAATTTAAATTGTTTAATCTCTTCATATATTTTACCTCCTTAAAATGGAAAACTTTATTTGTTTTTTCTATCTAAAATACTGAATTTATGGTATCTCTTTACAATTATTAATTAAAATTGTCTACTTGAATAACAACTACTGTGAACATTCATTGATCTACCCAAGCAACACGAGACAATGTAAAAATAGATCATTATATAAAAAAATTAAAACTCGTGTCTGATCAGTAGCTGCTGATAGCCATGGTTTAGACTAATTTTTACCAATAAAGAAACTACAAAGTAAATACAAAATAAAGATACAAATAGATTAGTTATTCCATTAATTCAGTATCTGCAAATATTGAAGCCACATAATCATAAGAGCAACTTGCAATACACAGGTCATTTTCTGAAGCTATCACAAAAAGTGGTTTGTGACAGAAGCTCACAGAGCAAATTCCATATGTGATCAAAATATTTTACAAAGAAAGGACTTGAGTTTATCCATAAAAATTCTAATCTCTCTCATTCAGTAATCTGGACATTTAATTTCAAGTATTTTGCTTAGAGCAAGACATCCTTATTTTTATCCAAAGAAAGAATTTAACATGTGTTACTAAATTTTTCCACAAAAAGGCAATCTCCCATTTTTTAGTAGTCTATTTGGAATGAATAAGAGAAGTTGGATGTCACATTTAAGGTAGATCTATGGCCACTCTTACCAACTCAATTCCCTCATCACCCAAGCCTCCTTCACAAATGTCTTCCACATCAGCTCTAATTCTGCACCTTTAGCTGGACAATACTAGTTCCTGATGAATTCCTAGAGGTGGTTGATACCCACTTCTTCCTCAGCTGCATCAAGCAAACCCCTCCTGCTACTGGTTTATTTGGAGGCAACGCCCTTGTCCTCTGTGGCAAAGCACAAGCACATTACAGGTAATTTGTGCTGTGAAGACCAAGCAAGTAAAAGTCCATGCTGGACTCCAGGCAGGGGCAAGCTAGTGCCTCTAGATTACATTGAAACTACTAGCGCTACTGTCCATGAAGCAGGCAAGTTCAAACTACTGTCTAAGATTCAATGATGCTAAAGCTGGCATCAAAGAGCAAGGGGGAGCAATAGTTTGTTGAGAACATGGCAGTAGTGTCAGGATGAGGAATCAGCTGCATTAATAACTCTGGTTTGGAAGAAGGTGTGAAGCTGGGCCTAATAAGGCATAGATGATTGCCAGTCTGGAAATGTTGGTTGCTGTAAATGTACACCACAACATTTCTGATTGATATAGGAGCACAAGTTTCAATGATCAACATACCTATGAAGGTAAAGCTCCTTTAAAGAAAGAAGCAGATTGAGTAATAGTTGTTAATGGTGCAATTAACACTTATCCAGTCAGTTGTACAGGCTAAATTAATATTGTCTAATGAACATACCGTACTACCGTTGTTGTTATTGGGCAAAAATTAATATTCTGGGAATGTATATTTTGAAAAGACAGTCTTGAATAGATAGCTGGGGCAAATGGGAAACTGGAGGACTTAGTTAAAAACTAATTAGTTAAAAACTAATCTCCATATGATTAAGCCTGTAAATCTGCTACAAATAGCCCCACCCCTGCCTAATAGTAAACCAGTTAACGTTTCTCAGTATAAACTACCTGTTCCTGCCATAAAACCTGTGACAGAATTAAGCAATTAAAGGAATAGGGTATTATAGAAAAAAAAAACATTCACTATATAACAGCCTCATATGGCCTATTAAAAAAACAGGACATGGCACATGACTATTGACTATAGGGCTGCTGTTCTTAGCATAGTAGATATAGTTAATACAATAAATTAGCGTGCTTTTCTGTGACTGGTAATGTTAGATATAAAAGATATGTTCTTTGTGATCCCAATACAAGAGCAAGACAAACCAAAGTTTGCTTTTACTTGGGGTGGAATACAATACACCTTTAATCACTTACCCCAAGATTTTAAACATAGCCCCACCATTGCCGATGCCATGTTAGCTAAAGAGCTAGAATCAATCATCCTCCCACCTGAAGTAACAATTTTACAATATATAGATGATGTTCTAATTGGAGGACCAGATGAGGAAATGGTTCACCAAAGTATGAACATTATTGTCCAGCATTTACAGGAATTAAATATTAGCATTCCCTACTCAAAACGGCAAGGACTAAGTCAAGAGGTTACATTTTTAGGTACACCATGGATAGGAGGACAGAAAACTGTGGCAGAATCTATATTAGCAGAGATACAAAGCATTCCGACACCTGATAAAAAAGACTTGCGAGCTTTGTTAGGAACTTTCGGGTTTTGGAGGTCACACATTCCTGGATTCAGTATTATAACAAGACCTCTGTATGATTTGCTGAAGAAAAACACAGTATGAAACTGGGAACAGAAACATCATGAAGCAATAACTGCTTTGAAAGATGAAATTTTATTTACCAATCTATGGGACCCATCCACCCTACACGCCCATTTATACTACATATAGGCATAGGTGATAAGGGATATCAATGGGGATTATGGAAACAAGATGTGCAAACTAAAAAGGATTACCCTATTACTTTTGGGTCTAAATCCTGGCAAGGCTTTCAACAGAACTACACTCTGTTCGAGAAAGTGCTATTAACCATTAACTCAAAAAAGGGAAATCAAGTTATGTGTGCCTACTCCTATTTTAAAAGTGTTTTTAACTGGTAAGCAGTTACCCCTAGGGGGTAGCACAAAAGACTACAGTGCAGTGATGGGCTTTGTATATACATCACCGGGTGACAAGTGATGGGACGAATAAAGAAAACAATCTATCGGAGAGTGTAGAGCGACTCGGGATGCCTGTGGAGTACTCCCAGACGCCCTCCACCCCGCCCTGGGACAGCGAGACAAAAGCTGGGGTATGGTTCACAGACAGGAACGCCCAGCGCATAGGGAAACAATGGAGAGGCAAAGCCGCAGCTATATGGATAGAGACCAGAGAAGCTTTCACAGAGGAAATCGATGGCTCAGCCCAGCTGGCAGAGCTCAGAGCGGTGGAGATGGCCCTGGAGCAAAGAGCCACTTGTGTCTATACGGACTCATATGCTGTATGGGCCAGTGCCACCCAGTGGCTAGAGAATTGAGTGAAAAACAATTGGCAAGTAAATGGTCGAGACACATGGGGAAATCACATTGGAAAAAGATTTATGATATAGTTCAGTCTAAGAGCATATCCATAGGACATGTACCTGCCCACCAAAAACCTAAAAACCCTGAGGCAAAGTGGAATCAAATGGCCAATGATTTTGCTAGAATAAACGTAGTACAAAATTCTGAGGCAGAATGGCTGGGTAAATGGTTACACAAATGGCTAGAACACACTGGGAGTTATGATTTGTTTCAACAGGCTGCAAGGAGAGGATGGCTTGTGACAAAAGCTCTGGCAAAACAAATTGTAGACTCATGTCATTTTTGTCAAACAATGGTACAGTATATGTCAAAAGGACAACAGTTTGCCAGTCCCAGGGAAGGTAAACTACTCTGGGAAACTTGGCAAGTAGATTATATCAGTCCCTTAAAGCGAACACCTGAAGGCTGGAAATA
Source organism: Balaeniceps rex (assembly GCA_013401315.1). Taxonomy (NCBI): domain Eukaryota; kingdom Metazoa; phylum Chordata; class Aves; order Pelecaniformes; family Balaenicipitidae; genus Balaeniceps; species Balaeniceps rex. Next base: position 15,761 of record VYZW01040857.1, on the reverse strand, counting down.
CATCCTCACAGGAGAAGAAATAATTAGTGGTATGGGGAACATGCATCCCACCAGAGCTGCAACTGGTCTAGCAACCATTGCTGGTTTAAACCAGTGGTTTGCTACTTTTCCTTTTCTCAGAGAAATACAATTTGATAATTGATCTCATTTTAAGAATAAAGAAGTGCAAACTTGGTGAGCTTCAAACGGAGTACAATGGACTTTTCACCTACCATATCTACCTCAAAGTAATAGGATAGTAAAATGATGGAATGAACTACTAAAGCAACAGCTACACAAGAGCAAAGCTATTAATACCTCTAAGTGGGGATTCCATTTGTGGGGAGTTGTAAGTTGGCTAAATAAGTGGCAAACTCCCATGGGAAGTCCTATAGATAAGGGATTCATGTCATTAGCTGCACGAATTCCTGTTAGAACAGAAGTAAAACCCTATCGAAGTCCTGGAGATGAGGTTGTGGTTAAACACCCAACTCAGGGATCAATATGGGTGGCTGTTTTCCTCTACAAAGGAAAAGGAGTATGGGATGCTGTAGACAGTAAAGGGAGTAAGTTAACAAAAATAGAGGCTTGGATCATGTCCAAGACCTAGATGTCTTCTTTTGCAGGAAAATGTGGGACTACCTTATCACTGTGGAAATACTGATAACTGGAACATACACCCGACCTGTCTCTAACAGGTTCTGCCTTTTCACGTTGCCCATGGAACAACTCAAGTGTTGAACACCAGTCACAACCCATCTTTGAAACTACAGTTACAAGAGGAATACCATCTGTATTAACATGACGTCAAGGATTGATAGTAGGTGTTAATGTTACACTAACCCTAAGATCTAAAGTTAACCTGAATTTGACTATATGTGATAACACTGGATGGGAAGCTGCACATGGTTTTAACAATAAAATGAAATGGGTATTACAGACATGTAAGGTGAATAATCATAGGTTAGTGGCTCATAAGAATTACACTTTCACTATAAACAATGAGAACAATAAAATAATATACAGCAATTTTTCCATAAACACCAGTAACAACCAATAGGCAAGTTAATGTGAACGGACAAAATTAAGATACCACTTGTTCCTGATTCTGTATCTTACAAAACATCCCAAACAACCTTTTAGCAAAACTACCCCCTACTTAATGCAATTGCATGATGGACAAGAGCCCATGATTATGGCTCCAAAATTAATGCCAATGAACGTACATTTGAACCTGACCAATGTGCACACTAGTGCATGGAATAAGACTTGTGCTGATTATAGTGACCTTCTCTATGATTGGTGGCTACAAAATCCTAGACTAATAGGACACAGAACTGAGAGAGATAGCATCCAAACTTTGTTCGGTGGAATTAGTAAGGGAACAGGAATATTGAATTCATTTGATATTGAAACCCTAGAAAATAAATTGTCAGTACTGGGAGAAACTGAAGCTGGTGTAACCAGAATGACTGCAAGCTGGCTATCAACAGCTTTACAAGCTTCAGTACAAGACTGGCAAGGCACTTGGCACCTCTGGTGACATACTAATGTATTGCTATGATCCCAATTACTAAGCACTAAAAATATATGACAAGTCATCTCTCCTTTTTCTTATATTGTGCTTCACTTAACTAGTATATCAGGTTATGTCAGATTTGAGTAGCTATTGAAAGTAGTCAAGGACAAACATTGGAATGAACGTTCCCTGACTTGGTTAGAGATAAATTCAAAGAAGGATGGCCTAAAACCATTGAGGGCCCTTATTATAATGCAGCTACAGATGAGTTAATATTCCAATTGCTAGGTACTGGACAGATGAGGGCCACTCATACCACTCATAGTGGAGGCCCCATCCCTGGAAACATTCCAGGTCAGGTTGGACGGGGCTCTGAGCAACCTGATCTGGTTAAAGATGTCCCTGCTCACTGCAGGGGGTTGGACTGGATGGCCTCTAAAGGTCCCTTCCANAATTGCATGATGGACAAGAGCCCATGATTATGGCTCCAAAATTAATGCCAATGAACGTACATTTGAACCTGACCAATGTGCACACTAGTGCATGGAATAAGACTTGTGCTGATTATAGTGACCTTCTCTATGATTGGTGGCTACAAAATCCTAGACTAATAGGACACAGAACTGAGAGAGATAGCATCCAAACTTTGTTCGGTGGAATTAGTAAGGGAACAGGAATATTGAATTCATTTGATATTGAAACCCTAGAAAATAAATTGTCAGTACTGGGAGAAACTGAAGCTGGTGTAACCAGAATGACTGCAAGCTGGCTATCAACAGCTTTACAAGCTTCAGTACAAGACTGGCAAGGCACTTGGCACCTCTGGTGACATACTAATGTATTGCTATGATCCCAATTACTAAGCACTAAAAATATATGACAAGTCATCTCTCCTTTTTCTTATATTGTGCTTCACTTAACTAGTATATCAGGTTATGTCAGATTTGAGTAGCTATTGAAAGTAGTCAAGGACAAACATTGGAATGAACGTTCCCTGACTTGGTTAGAGATAAATTCAAAGAAGGATGGCCTAAAACCATTGAGGGCCCTTATTATAATGCAGCTACAGATGAGTTAATATTCCAATTGCTAGGTACTGGACAGATGAGGGCCACTCATACCACTCATAGTGGAGGCCCCATCCCTGGAAACATTCCAGGTCAGGTTGGACGGGGCTCTGAGCAACCTGATCTGGTTAAAGATGTCCCTGCTCACTGCAGGGGGTTGGACTGGATGGCCTCTAAAGGTCCCTTCCAACCCAAAGCATTCTATGATTCTATGATTCTATGATGCAGAAATAATACCTTTATGCAGATTTGCTGTCATTCCTAAAATCTTTAATGAGAATATGTGCAATAGCACATGATGTGTTGCTATTGTTATCGATAAGTATATTGATAAGCAAAAATACCCAGTGATAGACCAGGACCTCAGTGTCCTATGCTTTGTAGACAGGGAACAAAGAGATGATCCTGATGAAAAAGTTCACAATTTAAGTCCAAAGCAGAGGCAATAGGTAGCTACAGACAGACAGTGTGTAAAGTATTGAGAGGAACTTTTGGTTAGCACTGGGAAAAGTAGACTCAGAATTCCGGGTGGCTTGATTTTGTCAAGCTTTTTACAAAGACTTTGACAAAAGCAGAGACATGTAAGGAATGATGTGAAGGATAGCACAGGGAAACTACAGCTGCTGTTAGTACTAAGTTTAAAACACTGATAGTGGCATACTGTTGGCAGGAAAAGAAGAAAATATTTCATTTCTGGTAGATATCTCCTTGAACCCCATGCTTAAAACTCATACTAAGTTTAAATAAGACTGCTAGTCAGTTGAAAGCTCTGAGATGAATGTACAAGTAAGTTCATATGAAAATCAAATGTCTCTCCAAATCAGTATTGCTTAATTCATCACACCCAGTGATGCAAATTAAAAGAACTGTAAATAAACACAGGAACAGAAGACTAGCAGAGGCCATTATGTTTAGCTGTGATCAGTCTCTGATGCACCAAAATAGGAGTATTAACAGCAAAATAATTCAAAAGCCAACTGTCTGTTTACATTACTTTCTCATACCCTCCTTTTTCCAACATTTTTTTGTAACTTAAGCACAGCTTTCTGGTTGTTGTGTCATGAAAGCATGGATACATAAAATGCTTAAAAAAATCTAACTACTTATTACCTACTTACTACTTAGAATAGAATCATNTTCAAAAGCCAACTGTCTGTTTACATTACTTTCTCATACCCTCCTTTTTCCAACATTTTTTTGTAACTTAAGCACAGCTTTCTGGTTGTTGTGTCATGAAAGCATGGATACATAAAATGCTTAAAAAAATCTAACTACTTATTACCTACTTACTACTTAGAATAGAATCATTAAGGCTGGAAAAGACCTCTAAGACCATAGAATCATAGAATGCTTTGGGTTGGAAGGGACCTTTAGAGGCCATCCAGTCCAACACCCCTGCAGTGAGCAGGGACATCTTTAACCAGATCAGGTTGCTCAGAGCCCCGTCCAACCTGACCTGGAATGTTTCTAGGGATGGGGCCTCCACTACCTCTCTGGGCAACCTGTGCCAGTGCTTCACCACCCTCAGCGTAAAAAATTTCTTCCTTATATTCAGCCTAAATTTCCCCTCCTTTAGTTTAAAACCATCACCCCTTGTCCTGTCACAACAGGCCTTACTAAAAAGCCTGTCCCCATCTTTCCTATAGGCCCCCTTTAAGCACTGAAAGGCCGCAATAAGGTCTCCCTGCAGCCTTCTCTTCTCCAGGCTGAACAACCCCAACTCTCTCAGCCTGTCCTCGTAGCAGAGGTGCTCCAGCCCTCGGATCATTTTTGTGGCCC
>VYZW01040856.1:33268-49824 GCA_013401315.1 Balaeniceps rex | reverse complement strand
GCAAGAAAAACAGTTACTTAAGTCTCTCATGCTTGAGCTTTTTTCTCCATACCTTGACTCATTTTTATCTGCACCTTTTCAAAGTTTTCAGTTTGGAAAATGCACACTGGAACAACAAAAATAAAATTGCCTCTCTAATCCCACTCAATTTTCTCCCTTTACATATCAAGAGATCAAACTGTCTCTTTTTGCCATGGCATTTAACCGGAGGCTCATATTGAATTACTTGCCAATGATGAACATTTTGGTTTATAAGGACAGTTTATGATACTCTAGAAATGGGACCCAAACTTAATGAAGTCTTGAGGTGGAACTGTATTCACATTTCTTCTTCCCCTAATAACAGAAAACTCAGAACCATGAATGTAAATAAAAGGCATACATGTAAATAAAAGGGTCAAACCCCAGTCCATTCTTTGAAGAAAGTTGGGACAGTCAGGACAAAAGAGAGAAGCAAACTTTTTTTCTTGCATAAAAATGTATGTGCCCATCTTTAACAGGATATACACTATGCACCAAACTGGAATGACCAACTTTAACTTTTCTAATGTCTGGCCTAATTGGAGTTCCTCATTCCTGCAAAAACATAGACGTCACTTTGGCTGTATTAAAAAGTACATTGTTTAAATTGGTTCAGTCATCAAGTGATACAGATCACTTCCCATGACTGCCTGTCTTCATTATTTACCACTGTGCCAATCTTTGTGTCATCCCATAAATTTTATCAGCTCTGATTTTATTTTTGCTTCTCAGACAATTGATAAATATTGAAGGGTGTCAAGCCTAATATGGACCCTTACTGCAAGTCTTAGAAGCAGCCTCAGTTGATTAGGATTCCCTGCTGCTTACTACTTACCAAAACGTCAGCCTATTCTAAACCCATTTAATTTCAATTTACCTTGATGAAAGTGTACTCTATTAAGTAACATTGTTAGGACACAAACATTAAGAGAATGTATTCAGATAACGCCTAGATACATTTAATGTTCAGGAACATGAGGAGCTAACTGTGTGGCTGAAAACATATGGAAAGTGTCATGGGCTGGTTATTCTTCTAGAACTGTCTCGGTCTGAGGCAACACTCATAGGCTAGTCCTGAACCAGTGTCACCAACACGTCATGGAGACACAACATCAAATATCGTGGGTCAAAATACATACCTTCAGCCTGTATGAAGTAGAAGAAAACGCTGTTTCAACTCTCACAGTTGACCTAGGATAGAACATATGTTCTGCTTTTCAGTAGTAGGGATAACATTTTTAATAACCAAATGTTCTCACAACATCTCATCTAAACAAGTCATACTAAATGCACATATTCTTTTTTTTCAGCTGAATTATCTAAAAGAATTACCTAAAACAAGGGAGAAACTCAAACTTCTATGCCTGATTGCTGGATTAATTACCTGCCCATGGTTTCCAGGTAAAGATAATATGTTGGGTAACAAATATCACTGCATTATGTATAAGCTTATTCCTGAAAATTCCTGAGGAAAAAAAGAAATCATAAAAAGAAGGACATGCCAATAACCAAATAATCTGTTTTCAGATCTCTGATTTTTTATTTTTTAATGCTGGTGCACATTTATAGATTTGGTATTATCTTAATTTTTATTTCAAAGGATCACTTTATTGATCCAAAATAATTTTGCCACATTAAAAGTTCATATAAGCCTTATCAAAATGATACTGCCTGTTAGATAAAACCTGATGCTCTATACAACAAGGTTTTGAAGAACGTGCAGAATAATTTTTCCACTGGAGATTTGATAGCCACAAAATGATTTGGACTTTGGCCAGAATATTATATTTAATAGCCCTTCTTTTGTGAAAAGTGTCGTGGGATTTTTAATGACAAGCCAGTCAAGAAGAGCTGAATTTTACATCTCTTCCAAAGACAGTGTTACAAAACTGGTAAAAAGTTTTATTTACTCTTACTAAAGAATTTGTACAAACATGGCTCACTGGCACATCTAAATTTTATATAGTGTTTTTAGAAAAGTAAACAATAAATGATCTTTCCATTTCTCTCTTATCTCTGTCTATAAATTCATAAAAATGTTGATATTTATTTAATATGTTGATTACAAGTATATATTAGCAACAACCTTGTATAATAATAGATGTGTATACCTGTCTATGACAAAATAGGCATGTGGAAATTCACTTTTTAAAAAAAAAAGGTTTGTGATTTTTTTAATATGTGTAAAAATATTTTATTCTCAATGCTAATTATATAACTAAAATGAAAATTAGTTTCATATGCTGCATCTCATGAGCTCATGTGACAGATGAATAGGGTTTTTTTGGATATAGAGTTGCTGTAGATGAGAAGTTATGCTTGTGACTATACAACTGCTATTGTGGCTTGCACTAGGGAGTAAAGCTATTCCTTTATCCCTGAAATACTCTAAGCAACATCAGTTTTCTCATTTGTTGCAAAAAGGATCCATATTTAGTCCTTTATGTTTCATTTCCATTCCCTCATCTTTACAATCTGTAGATTGTCCATAGACTTCCTTCAGGCTATGAATATGGTAGCAAGTAAAGTGTTATTCCCTTTCCCCTCTTTTCAGTTTCTCCATTTTGCAGTATCCTTTGGTTTAGGGAGAAGGTTTGGTTGTATGCATGCTCCCTGCCACTTGAAGGCACTACCTTCTGTTCTTTTCTGTGTAGTTTCTCTTTCTCCCTCTCCTGGTTTGTTCCACTTCCCTAGGTGAGGAGCAAAAGTGGAAAAAGCAGGGGTTTCCATTCAGTTGTAAGACAGGATGCACTCTGTACACTGAGCAGAGAGATTTTCAACCACAGCTACACAGGGCCATCTTTAGAGCTTCAGGTGCCCCAAGCAAGACTAGGTAATTGTGCCCTGGGATGAGGTCAGAGTTGGTTTAACAGAGGGTTTCAGAACCAAAACCGAAAGCTTTTGTATCTCAGCTCAGAGGAAAGATAACCATTAGAAGTATATCTCAGTGTCACATTGTTCGGCAGAGATGTTATTAACAGCACTGATGTTCATGTGTAGTAAGCCAGAGGCACAAAAATGCTTCCATGTGGTTAAAATGTACACACTTGGGCAATGCCAGTGGACATTTTACCTTTAAAGGGACAGAAGTGACTTTCTGTGGTAGACAAATGAGCTCAAAGAATACTTGCCCCTATCAGTGCCCCTTCCACTTTGGTATCCCATGTGGACACTTGTTTAGAGTTCCCCTAAGGCTGACCCTGCAGCTAGAGTGTGTACAGAACAAGATTGCCTACTGTATGAGAAGGAGGAGCAGAGGGTTCAGGCCCCTAATCAGCAATGACATTTCTGTTTCCTGACACTGCAGAATGAGGAACAAGGGCTCATTCCACGTAGGAAACTCAAATGCAAACCTGCCAATTAAGGGAAACTTATAGTTAGAAGGAACGTCACAAGCAAAGAGACACAAACACGCAGGAAGAACAAAGGCATTTTTAAAGATAAGTGAAGAAAATAATCAAGAACTGATGCTCTAGGGAAGATTAAAAAAACAAAAACAAAAACAAACAAAAAAAAAACAAACCACCAAAACCAAAGCATCTCTGCATACACTGAGAAAATAGTTTTAAAATGTATCAAATACCCTAAAAGACTGTAAGAAAATGAAGCTGCTGTGTATTAGGTTGAACAAACCAAAGATCAGAGATGATATGCTACATGTAAAACTCTGTTATAGATGGTGGAGACTAAAGCATGTAAATTTTGCTGAGAATTCACTCTCCAATGTTATTGCTGTAAGGCTAGATAAACAATAGGAAGATGAGCTCTTTACCCTGATATCTTAAAATGAATTAAGAATGTGAAAAATTTTAGAACAATTTGTAAACATATTCAAATGCACACCTGAAGAATTTAAAAATGGGGGAGAAGGGATAAAGCTTTTTTTTTTAGCTGGTAATCTCTTAATCTCTCCTTTTCACCTTCGGACTATTTCAATATACTGTTATAAATTGTTTCTTATTGTGAATATAAACAAAATTAGAAGAAAAATTTGGTCAATTCACTTATCCAAACTATTCTTAATGCTTGATAATGGGACAAAGACTATGTAAAACACAACTTGGAGTAGAAAGTAGTAAAAACTCACCAGCTGTGGAAATAATTACAAATCTGATTTTATGCCTTAGAAATAGTCATCCCATTTGTAATTGTATTTAAATTTTAATAATGTTATTTTAAAATAAAAAAGTGAATTTTTTTTGTTTTAAAGAGATTTTGTACTAGCTTCTTTTAAAAAAAATCATGACAAGAATAACTTAAAACTGAAAAAGCATTCGTTTTCCAGTGTTTTAATGCTAAAAAGCATCTATAGATATCTATGAAATATATACTTGCAAAGCTTGGTGGAATTGACTGAAAATAGAAAATGTGAATTTTTAGAACTTTGAAATACAAGTTTATATAGGTTTCAATGTTTCAATTTGTAATGCTATTCTGTATCCTGGATTCAGAGGTGTCCTAAAGCCCTTTTGGTTTTAAAGCCTGCCAGGCATATGTTGGTGGCAGAATGCAGTCCACAAGAACGGCAGTAATCTATTACTTGAGTCTTCTTTTTCCCAGTGGGAAGCCTCTATGAATAAGGCTTGATACCACTGCCAGCAGAAGATCCAAGACTCTAGACTGGGGATCTGTGCCGGCATTATAATACACCTCTCGGAGACTAAATAGGAAAAAAAAATCTTTCATCAAAAATAGGAGTTGTTATCAGTTCCTCCCATTTATTTCTTGCAGCTGTGTAGAATGCCAGTGACCTTGTGGGGAATTTGCTGGGCTATTTAAAGAGATACTGAAGGAATGAAAACTGTTACAGTTGAGTTACTGAGTCCCTTTCCCTTCTAGTGGGAATTACGAGCAGACAACAGAGGTGATTCCATATGTGTTAACAAGACATGGTTAGCTATTTAAGCCTATATCAAGTGTATAGGTTTTGGGCTCTTTGCCTGAGCCCAATCAAGTGCATAATTCAAGAATTTTACTTAATGACAACTACTGATATCTCTAGACAATAATGTCACTCTCCTACTATCATCACAACTGGCATTAATTTTTGTTGCTAGAGGAGTTGGAGATGTCTCAGCTAAACAGAATTCTACAGTGTAAATAATCAAGAAGATATTTCTCCTCTCATTCATATTCCTTCCCAGATGTTACACTGTTGTCTCTACTCCTGTGATAGGAAGAAGCATTCAGGGCAGATCAGCTGGAAGAACTCCTGGCTATTGTCGTCCTGACAGCAGACTTTCTAAGGAATTTGTTGCCTCTTCTTTCTAGTTAGAGTACATATTCATAATGGCATTACAAAAGCTAAAGTTTTAATTAAATGAAATTTTCTTAAAATCTCTATGCATTACTATGGAGATAATGAACTATTCTTCCTATTTGTATTGGCCTGAATGTATGTTCCACAATTTACTCCTGCTTTTTGTGTAGACTTTTTCTGATTAATGACTGAGGGTATATAACTTATTATGTTATAGACAACAACTATACGAAATCCTTTGGTTTTTACTTTTCAAGTGAACAATTTCTTAAAACATTAAAACATACTGTGTCTCCTAATACAGAACCAAAAAAGTTATATATTGATATTACAGAAATTAGCTAAACTTGAAAAAAAAAGGAAAAATTAAGTAGTGTTTTCAACATGGCAATACTTGAAACATCTCTGTATTCCTAAAAGGTTATGTATAACTCTAGATGAGAGAAAAAAAAGATTAAATATTTGTAATTTAAGTTTAAGTTGTACATTTTGGGCTGGTATTAATTTCTTAGAGAGGTTAGAGATGAAAATACCAGAGAGAGAGGAAATAAAATCATTCAAAGACAAGAAATCTTAAAATGTTCTGTTTCTTCGGCTGTTCATTAACAGAAACAACTTGCACCTCTAGGGCCCTTTTCATGTAAATGCACGTCTCAAAAAGCCAAGTCTTTAATTACACATCAGCACTGGAGAGAGCATACCAGAAACAAATGTGATAGGCGTTGTAAACCAGCAAAAACCTTGTCACAGGCAAAACATTTGCGAGTCAGAGAATTGTATGTAATTTATTGCCAATGAAAGCAAACTTTAGATCCCTGACTTGGGTACTGGGGAAAACAAAAATACAAACAATGAGTCAAACTCATATATTCTCCCCTTCTCCAGTGTTAATTGCCTTTATATTCACCAAGGGTTACACACAGTTGATGAAAACTCCTCTGGTGAGGAGGTGAGGAGATGAGAGGAGGTTGAGGCATATGCAGTCCCTCAGAGATGTTGCTGCCCCAGCATGGGTGGCCCATGGCTGCAGCCCTTCAGGGTGTCCCTGTCCCAATACAGGTGGCCTGCAGCCACAGCCCCTCAGGGGTGTATGTATGCTCCCCTCATCCTCCCCGCCCCACCCCAAAAACATCTGCTGATGGGCTCCAGGGGCTCCTCCAACTGCCCAAAGTTCTGGGGTGCTCACACCAGTGCCAGAGCCATTGGGAATTGGCTATGGTCAGCACAGGGTGGCCTATGTCCTCCTCCGACTCCCGTCACCCCTGCAGACTCCTGTTGCCCAGACTGTTGCCCTTGTAACTTAACAGCCATTACAAACCAGCACAGCATAAAAGGTGTCAGTATCCATTCTGGTGTAAGGCAGTGAGATGCCACTGTTTCCAGTAACACTCTTGTTAATTTTTATCCATATATGGCACAGAATCAGTCTGAACTTCATGTTTTAACAAGGAAATTCCAAACATAAATCCTCATTGCTTTTACAAAAGATTTAAAAAAAAAAATGAAATGAATCCTGCTCCCACGAGTAGTTCAGTTGACGTCTATGGTGCCGTGTTAAGATTATTTTATGCTTTATAATGAAACTGGAGAGTATTTTATCTTGATCTCTAAAACCTTCTTTGGCTTAGAAAACCCTGGATTTCATCTTATGTTTACAAGCAACCAAAAAAAAGCTAAGTATCATTTGTATCAAGCAGTTTTATTTACACATACATTTATTATTGATACATATATTTACAGAACTGAGTGTAGACTGGGAAGCATATAATAAGTTTTCAAAAAAAGAATATATAGGGTACTTGTATACAAGTTTACACTTAGGATTAAATGCCTATTGTACATCCTGAATTTTAATCCATTCATAGGTATATGAAATGCTTCTCTGATATTTCAGAATAACTGTAAATTGAGTCATATTTTTTCTGGAAGCCATTTATATTTTTGTACATAATCACCACATCACATAAAGGTGGACTATATTCAAGCAGCTGAATACTTCCAGGTATTTCTGTTAATAATGTTGTTCGTGTTTGGCTACTTGATATATCTATAACTTATCCCGTAGATAGCTAGCATGACAAGATTTTCTATGTTGCATGTCACTGGAGCTTATGAGAGTGTTCTGGGAGAACATCGCTACTCCCTTACTGTGGTGACCAACTGCTGTCAGTCACTGCTGGAGATGGGAGGATGAACTGGGTGGGTCTTACGTTCAACCTCTTACAAACACTCTTAGGATTAATGCTGCTTTGCACTGTCTTGCCCAAACAGATTGAGATGCTGCAAAGAAGAGAGAATCAAAGATGTCAAGTCTCATTGTAGGGAAGAGAAGTTATTGTACACCCACTGTTTGCTCCAGCCTTTTTTCAGCTCTTGAGATGGACATATCACTTCCACCCACCTGCAAAACTACAAACTCCCCATACATCTCTGAGGTATGAACCTGGAAATTTAAATGAGTGAACAGCGGTAAGGTCAAGCTTCTTAGGCTTTAGGTTGAAAGGAAAAGATTGCAGCCCCTGATCAAGGCTTTTTTACTGCTCAACTTTTGGAGAAAGCAAACTGAATGATGGTTAAGAATCAAAAGGAATGAGTCCTGAATTTCACCCCTAAAGAAAGAAAAAGTAAATAAGAATACCATGCTAAGGAATGAAAAATTACTTCTGATGCAAATAATAAAAATGTTATGGATTTTTTTTCTGATCTAATTTGCTAATTTTGTTTTGATGAATTTTATATTTAATAAGTAAATTTTGTTGTTTTAGCAGCAAGACCAATACATCAATAATATGGTAATTAGTTATTATCATAATTTGAAGTCTCTGATGAAAAAGGTGCAGAAAAATAAAACAAGAATTAGAATCTAAACTAAAACTCAGTGAAACCAGAGCAATGACTCCAGATACACATTGCTTTAGGAACAGAATCAGATATTCCTTCTCTTCTTTGTACAAATAATTTTTAATTAACATAAGTTCATCCGTTAAAATGTAATGAATAAATTAAATCAGTGTTTTTCATTGCATCACTTACAGAAAAGAATTTTTCACAGATAGCTGGTTCCATGAAACTGAAAAAATATTTGTAAAATCAGTAAATTAAAACATATAATCTGTCAACGTTTGTTAAGAGTTTTCACAACTACTATTTTAATTCAGTACCTCAATAATAAAAAGTTCCTAGAATCTTCTCCTCGCTTCCAGAATGGTCTAGAGGTTTTCCATTCTGTTTGCCTTCTAGTCTGTTTTCATGCAGCTACTCTTTTTTTATTATATCTGCTCTGATATAACTGCTTCTGGAAATTATCCAGTCTGTTCAGATTCATCTTATATCTTATGGAAGCAATGAGTTTGATCTACTTTGTCTTAGAAAGACATCTAACTGATTCTTTCTTCTATGTCCAGTATGTAAGTACATATGGATTCATTGTGGCAGCACCTTTGGTTACCTCTTGAAGAACTCATTTTTATTCAGTCATCCATGAAGTATAGTGACTAGCTTGAATGACAAGTTTGCTTTCACAAACTCTATCCAAGTTATGTTTAGCAAATGAATGAAAAACAAACCAAAGAGGATATTTCAAATATTTTTCATATATAGAACAGACCTAGAAGAAAAAAAAAACAAACCCAAGCAAAAAAAAAACAAACAAAAAAACCACCCCCCCCCCCCCCCCCAATATCACTGAATTTCTGCATACAATCATGTAGTAGTTCTTCTGTAGGCAACACCTATATTTTCTTTCCTGGAGGTTTTACTTTTAGTATTTTTAAGAATTGTGAGACAGGTTTACAGCTCTCTTTTTTTATTTAGACTTATTTTTCATATCCCATTACACTTAATGAGATTGGAAACCTGCATCTGAGTCTAGGAGCTATGAAACTGGCTCAACATATTGCATGCAACGCAAATAACTGGAAATCAAGTGGTGAGAGCAGGAGACACATTAATTATTCATAGAACTAAATGTATTGAAGAGCCCACATTACAGCTCACAAAGGAGTATCTCTGAGTCCAGTGAGGGGAGGAGTAACTGCCTTCAAATCCAGTTAAAGTGCACCTGACACACAAGAGGATGGTTCTCAAAATGACCGTGAGAATTTTCAATAAAAGCTAGGGTTTTTAAAGAAGTTTCTGGTGCCCAAATCCCAGTGAAAGTCAGTGAGATATGGGAATTTAATTCCCTTTTTCAAATCATAGCTCAAACAAGTGGAAAGATCTGACCTACATTATATTTTGAATGTTTGCCTATATACCCTTGTTAAGAATTTTATAACATTTACCATTGTATCTACATGTGTTGTGACTGAAGCCTTGTCAAACTATAGGGAAATCCATCTATGGGGAAAGTGCTAGTATATTTACTGTGAATGGACACAAAGAAAAGGTCTTCCAATGTAACATGAATAATTTTTATCATCGCATCACTGAAAGCCGGGATGAGCCTACATATATGGATGGCAATTGTCATCTGTATTTTCCTTCTACATTTTATAAATATTCATCCATAATTCTCAATCTTTTTTTCCAGCTTTCACTTCACTAAAAAGTTTCCAAATGGTGCAAAGTGGATTAAAGACTTCTGACACTAGGTCTTTAGTAATACTTAGAAGCAGGCAAGAGATCTGTGGACCACATGTTACTCTAAATAAAAGAAAATATGAATAGGTTTCACGGCAACAGTGTTGCATAAATAATTGCTACTGATATTTTTGTTGCTAAGAATCTTCTAGATGAGGGATATTTCATGGTTTCTGCACATTTTATTACTTAGTATCTTTTTACAGAAAGTTGTACTGATTTATCTAAAATTTCTATTTTCCTGGAAGTGTCTAAAAATGAATATTGTATTCTTAGTATCAGCCTATGCCCTAAAGTGTATTACTAGCTATTGCTTGTAGGGATGATGCTGCTTGGATAAGCAAAGCCTTTTCAATATGCATTAATACAAATATATAACAGAATTATAAAGTTAGTTGATACTTCATATGGATTCACTGAACATTACCAACCTTACAGAGATTATAAACATTCAGTACTGCTGTGTTTTGGGTGTATCTTTTTTTTGAATTAGCCAAACTTCCCATAATTTTCTGCCAGTGAAAAATAATAGGAAGGATAGGACTATTTTCTTCTTCTCCCCCCCCCCTTCTTTTTGGCTGCAGGAGTGTTTAATAGTCTAGAAATTACCAAAAAACCTGCAGTTTGATTCATTTACTTATGATTTTTCAGATGAAAGTGAAGACTTAACTGCTGCAGGGAAAAACTACATAGTTTAAACCAAATCAGAACTGCAGTGATTTATTAATTTATTAACAACATATAATTAACCAGCAATCAGTGAACTATGTATTCAGAGTCAATATTGGTAAAATAATGGGTAAACCACATCACTAGACACCAAGAAAAAGTTAATAAAAACCTGCAGATTTCCAAATACCCTTCTATAACTAATCACAAGAAGTTGTAATTGTGCATGCTTGCATGCACACACACGCACACAGATACATGCACTCCCCCTTAGGTCTTGGAGGATGCAGACCCTCCTCATCCGGGCATGAGGGACCCCTGCCTGCACAACCCTGCTGTGGGAGACCCCTGCCCTGCTCCTGAGGCCTGTGCCATCCCTCGTTACCCCAGATGTGACAGCCCCCAAGAAGAGACCCTCATGCACCCAGGGTGCAGGTCCCCAGGGTGCACCTATGCTATCTATGGGCGAGCTGCATGTGGCTGCTGGCAGCACGCATGGTGGGGGGGTGGGGGCATGGGCACACTTCTGGCAGGGTCTTGACTGATGTTGTCCCCTCCGCTATCTCCCCACTGTCACAAATTTTCATGCTTGTTTTATACTTCATTTCAGGTTGAGTCCTTCTTTGCTTCCAACATCTCTTTGAAATGCCCTGGTTACTGTTTCGTCTGGCTGATGCTCATGTTTCTCTTTAATATGATGAGTTTTGAGCAAATGCACCCCAGAGAATTTTGCATATCCAGTCCGTGTACACACTTTGTATACCCCCATCTTTATGTTAACAAATACTGATAAGCAGGCTGTTTGCCAAAGGTGGGCCATACAAGCAAACCCATACGTACAAAACACATTTTTAAGCAGTAGTATATCATCCTGGACAGTGGTTTTCCTGGTCTGTAACTCAGCTATTGCCCCAAATACCTGTGCTACGTTAATCTGATGTACAAGAAACTGCACAAAGTAATATTCTGGAGCAACATTAACACGTGTATTAACATAATGAATTTAAGCATTACCTTTGACACCAACAGTGTAGACTGCATTTTTTTTTCTCTTATGAGTTGTTTTAAAAGGAAATTCTCTTTTTTCCCATGATTATGACACTGTCTTATATGTATTTTGTTTGTATGCATTATTCCTTTTGTTACAGTTCTGAGCTCTTGTGTAAAGATGACTGTGCAGAACCTCGCACCTATTTCCATGTTGCTTTGGTGAAGAGAGAAGTGGTAATTTGCTACATCAGCAAATGGATCAAAGAAAAATAGCATCGTATTAAAGCAGTGGAGGCAAAATTCCGTGTGTCTTCAATCACCCTCTGCTTCTCAGTGTACACTACATCAGGGAAGGAAGGAAGTTGGAGCATTCACAATCTGTGAAATCCTGGAATGCCAGGGTTTGAAGGTTTGGTTTGGATTTTTTTCACTGCTTCTCACTTCTCTGCGCAATATATCAATTTCTGTATCCGTATGGTATCTAATATAATTGGACCTCAATCTAGGTCAGTTGGTAACTCTTTATGAAAATATTAAGTACTAATAAAATCTACTCTCCTTTTTAGAAATATTGTGCCTTTACTTTCAACATATATACTCCTATTTATTTACAGCCAATACTGCTTGCCTTTGCTATTTGTCTATCTTTAGTTACATCTCAAATTTGTGAACAAAACTTGTCAGTGTCTGCTCTCCACTACTGAGAACACGTGTGCCTTTCTTCCTTCTTATTAAGTTATATTGTTTGTTTTGTTTTTTCTTCAGTTTTTTTCTTTTCTTTTTCTTTTTTTTTCTTTTTTTTTCCTTCCAAAACACAGTACATGAGGCATTATATCTAGCGCTATATTAATAATCAGATAGGAGTTTTCCTTTCGACCACATATAAGGAGGTTTTTGCTAAGGCTTTTTCCTCCTGCTTTTCAAAAAATATTGAAAACAAAAGCAGACTCAAAATGATTTTATAATATAGAACTTACAAGTTTAATATGTCTAAACCAGAGTGGTAACAGTAAATTTAAAACTTACAGTAGCTCAGTAAAGTTATTCATTTTTTATACCACTGAGAAAGAGATTAAAAATCAAAGAAGGGAAAACTTTACTGGCCTAATACCAATGAGCATGCATACTGTGGACTTGGTGGAAGAGAACCTACAATCCTGTTCTATCATTGTCCTTATGAGAAAAAGGTCATGCAAACTCTGAAGCTGGAAAAATGAAGGAGATAGATTCTAAAATAAGGAAATGATGATAAATATATTCTTTTGCATTTGCATTTAACATTCCAGTTGATTGGTATTAGCATTAGGTTAAAATATTTATGACACTTGTTCTGGATAAATTGCATCAATATAATTTATTATTTAAGAAGAAGTGAGAATAATCTGCTTCAGTGAAGATAATATTGTTATTCACACTATTCTGATGAATACCAGCTTTAAACAAATGGAAAAATGTTAAGTCTTTGTACACTCTTGATTTAGAAAACTGTAACAATGTTATGATTTTACATATCTTTTAATTTAGAAGAAGACACTCAAAAAAGAGAAGGATTAAAATGTGTAAAAAGAAGGAAGATGAATATGCCCTGCAGACATCACCAGAGTATAGTCTCTCACGGATGTACCACTGTATTGGCACTGGGTCAATCAGATTAGCCTTCAGTGGATTTTACAGTCCTTCAGTTGTTTAGAATATCATGGATTGTTCCTTGCAAATGTATTTTAAAAACACAATATTCATTATGATAACGCACTTGTATTTACCTGTATATAATATAGATATTATTCCACCAGTGGAACTTAAATATTACTGTGATAACTCAAATAAAGGAAAAACCTCCCAAGAATTTAGAGGTAGGAATTCACTAAAATAAAGATATGCAAGAGTTTTGAATTGAAAATTTTATTTATTTAATATTTGAAAGAGCTTTATAATATTGCAGTTATTATTTGCTTAGCATCAATCTGTACAAATATAGAAAAAGGACTCAAAACCTAGCTTGCAAACTGAAGTTTATCCAAATGAAGGTAGCATATTTCAGATATATAACATTGTCTACGGCCAAGCAAATTTTCACATTTCTTTTAAAATATTACTTTACCCCTGGGTAATTATCAAAGAAAGAGTTTATGAAAGAAATTTGCACTAAAATCTGGTCTGAATACACAGGAGGAGTGAATGCTCTTTGTAATATGCAAACTGTAAAAAGAGAGATGAAGGAAATAATCAGACTTAATAAAGCCATTTGAGATAAATTTGTGTACTAAGAAAGCATACAGGAAACATTGGAACTTGAAAATTTGGAACAGATAATACAAAATTAGAGAGTAATTCAGGAGATGACTGTGGAATGGGCAGCACTTTTTTGTGGTACAGACAGAAAAGAAAACCATCAAGATTGCAAAAAGTGACAAAAGTTGGCATCAGTAGACAGTTCAGTCAAAAGCAGGTTTCAAGCGTTGCATGAGAGGAGCATTTTGAAGTTGCTGGTCATAATGCCATCAGGAAAGAGATCAAAAGCCTTTAAGAAAAAAATGAAGGGAATATCACATTGAAATTGCAATAATGGCAATGAGAAATTGTTATGAACTCACTGGGAGTTATGTAAAACAAGGACTGGAGAAAAGTTAAGAACAGCCAAAATATCTGGGAGTCATGAGCACAGAACCCAGAAAAGAATAGCTCAGTGATGACATGAGGGAGCAAGAACAGCACAGTGCAAAGAGATAGAGCAAAAAGAGAAACAACAGAAGTACTGCCAAAATTGAAAATAAACAACTAGTTTCTTGGTTAGATGGGAAGAAGTTAGCATAAACATGAAATTTTGGAGAATAAATGAAATAAAGGAACTGTACAGAAGCAACATCATCCAGAACAATAGTGGGGTTTTCTAAGCTTTAGCTGCAAACAATGTAAATAATTCAGAGAGAGAAAATCAACGGGCAAAGAATCAAACACAGAGAAACAAAGATAAGAAGGCAGAGTTTAAATGTAGTTAAAAGTGAAAAATAAAATCAAAGAGGATATAGATAGAAAATAAGATCATCATAAAAAGCTAAAGAAAACTTGTGATGGAGAAAGTAGGACAATTTCTGAGAGGGTATGTTTAAGAAATTTGGTTTAATGGCTGGTACAGAGCATCAGGGAGATGTATATATGAGGAAAGATGTGGAAAAAAAAAGAGAAACAGTTGGATAATTTTTACTAAAAGATGTCATACATCCATCACAAGGAATCTGGCAAGACCTTATAGGAACTGAATGTAGAAAGACGACCAAATTTCTTCCTGTCTGTTGTGAAGGAAGGCAGATTGTATTGGTCTTTTTGCATAGAAGTAAAGTCAAAATGGGATTAAAAAAGAAGCAGAAGCAAGAGCAAGATCAGGGTTTGGGATTAGGGGGCTGCATTAGGACTACCTCAAGGTACTGTCATTGGAAGGATTGCCAGGAAAGAAAGAATCTTTCTAGAAGGCAGTAGCTGTTAAGTAAAATAATATTTAAAAGTCAGTCTAGTATTTCCTATGAACTTTTACAATTTTTTTGACACTGAGACATGTTTTTCAAAGCCTGTTCCACCCTCATAGTTTTTAAAGCTTGCTGAAGTGTTCAGTAGTTTTTGTCCACTTTGTTTTTCTATAGTCTTTATATGGCAGTCTCTATACAATTCCCATTACATGAACATTGCAATTGGGTCTACGAAGATTTGTACTGACCTCATTGTGTCATCAGCTTGACATTATAATTTCATCTCCAGAGAAACATTGAAACACTTTTCATCATAATTTGATATTGTAAATGTGGTGACCATAGATAGTAATAAAAATTCCTTGCAATTGCATTTTGACATCATAATGTAATCTCCATAGTCTTCACTTGACATTGTGATGAGATTGTGGCAATGCTAACTTTGTATGAATGAAGCTGGGGCCATAGAATGAAAAATTTAAAGTACAGTTTTGTGCATAGCAAGCAAATGGTTATAAATATGTATATATTTCATCACAATTAAATTTTTGTTAAAAATTAGAACACACTATCCATCTGAGGAATGGAGATCTGGAACAGTCATTTAAGTGGGGAAACGAGAAGACTAATCACTTTTCAGATACAGCTTTATCAACTCATGAAAGAGAAAATATAGCATAATTTGTGCCAAAACAGAGGCTTGGATACTGTGACTGGAAAATTCTTTCCAGTTCCATTATCTTCCAAGGCATGCACTTCTACCTTAGTCCTTGAGTAGTATAGGAGTAGGAGACAATATGTTTATAAGAGAACTTTTCTATCTAGAAGCTGATGAATTTTTAATTTTAAACACATCATTGAAAGTATCATGCATATTTCTTACATCATGGATCCCATGTACATCAGCTGTGGTGTAAAAAAGAAGGGCATCCTTTGGAATAAAAATCTGGTGCAGTCCTATTTGATTCTTTAACTTTAGTTTTAGAGTTGTTAAATGTAGTGACAGACTGTTTTAAACAGTGACTTTGATGCTCCTGAATTAGTCTTTAGTCTAAAATGAACTGGAATGACATTTTTTAAAAGTCAAAGCATTGCTGATTTTTGGTGGAATCTGAATTGATGACCTTGTAGTAAAATACATTTATCTTATTATTAAACCTTTGAGGCACTATATCACTTTTAACCTTTACTTAAAGCGTTTTCTTACAGATATCCTCCTGATTTTTCCAATACAGGGAACAGCAAATATTTAAAAAGAAATAAAAAATACTATCCTAAGATTATAATTGTGGTATTAGGCAGACTGATACCTTGGAGTTTTAATCTTGTTTGTTTATGGACAAAAATGTACCTCTCTGCTAGAGTTTAATTGATGGAACTTGAATAAGGTATAGATATAATTCCTTATCTTTCACAACCTGCCTTTTTTTTGTATGTTTAACTTGCCTGACTGTTTTTCTTGAAGAGACAGTGTTTGGGCCCTTTTCTTGTCTCTTACGAGTGAATAGATAATATATTGTAAGTGTAGAATCATGTAAAGCTGTGGTCAGATGAGTAAAGCAGTGGTCGGA